>RJWM01011310.1:0-60203 GCA_004363535.1 Dasyprocta punctata | reverse complement strand
ACATATCGCTGTGGCCACTGATTATACAACTATATAACAACTTTGGATAATTGGGGAAATATGGTGATTTGCTGTCCATATTTAAATCTATAGTATAAATGCAAGATCATGAACAGAATCTCTCACATATTAAAGAGCTTTCAGCTTCATGACCTGAGAGTAAAAAAATGAAAAACTTTTCAACACCACAGTAATAACCTATTATTACTTTTTAGAAAGATGAATTACTAACATTTTATTAAAGATGTTTTGTCCTTGCCTCTGGCATTGAAGTTATGATTTGCTTAAAAATTATGTTGTTTTATACATACCTATAATTGAAACCCAATTCTTCCCAACATTAATTAAGAGGAAAAAAAAACAGGCTCATATATCAGGGAAACTTTGATGTCACACAAATTCAGAATGCAAGATGGGTCTTAACTTTAACAACAGCTCACATTTCCTGAAGTCATTTCCTCACTAGCTTTTCACGTATCAACATCTCATGCCTTTCAAAATCCATTCCAGTATCTCAGAGAATGCAAGGAATTTTTCATAAGCACTTTTTTAAACACAGTGCCTGAGGAACCACCATTTTCCAGCTTTTCCTGCCATGATGACGTCAGTTCACTTTGGTGACAATAGGTGCAGCAGTTATATCCATTTAAAAGGGGAGATGACTGGGCATGGAGCTCAGCAGGTGCCTTGCATCGAGGCTCTTGGTTAAATCTCAGCAGTGCACACACACACACACACACACACACACACACACAGAGGAAAGACAAAACCTAAAAGGGAACGTCATCATCATTGTCATCATGGCTGCTGGTACACAGCCAATGCCAACCAACCAAGATATAACACTGATGCTACAGCAACACTATGGTATTGTAACTCAGCTTTGATGACATACATGAGGAAAAAGCTTCTCCCCAGTCTTCACACAGGACTACCGAGCCACAGTTCCAATACAAGTCTGCCCTGTGCCCCCAAATTCTTGTAAATGCACTCATTAATTTTCCCCCAGTGCAACCCAGGGTTCATATCCTCAGCAAGCTAAGCCACAAAACAATGCAGGAGACAGATCATGTGACAGCCAAGTTCAACCTTCCTGTTAAATACTACTAATCTCAGTTCATCAGAAAGAACAATTTGTGCTTTCAATGTTTGATTGTTTGGTCATTTTTTTCATGCCTATATCTTATAATCTGAGCAACTACTTTGAAGATAACAATATGAAATACATTAACCAGTGTTAATCTCCTATTATTTTGTTTTGAAATTCTGTTATTGTTTTTATTCTTTTTTTGTTTTTAAAATAAAAAAAATTTTTAAAAATAAAAATAAACAGCTAAGATTAAGCTTGTCTGTCTCTACCTTCTACTACAGAATCATTTTCTAGAAGAATTCTACATCTCCTAAGAGGAAAAATAAAATATATTACTGTTCTTACTTTACAAATGAAAAATCTAAGGTTTAGAAACAGGACTAACTATGATGGGAGGGGCCAGGCTTGAGAAATTAAAGAGTACATAAGGTCCAAAATGTACAATAGATATTGTGAAATGGGAAGAAACTGTTCAAAAGGAAAAAGGAATTGGGATGGGTGAAGGGTGAAAGGATAGAAGAGAAAAGGGGAAAAAACAGAAGTCAGTTATACTATTCATGCCTCTTAGTTCATTAAAAAGGAAGGTTTATGCTAATATCAATTGGAGAAATTTTTATGCCTGTATCTTGAACCTTGAGCAACTACTTCAGAGACAACAACTGGTAATGCATTAACAATTGTTATTCTCCTATTATTCTGTCATGAAATTTTGTTTGACCTTTTATCCATTTCATATATACATATACATATACATATATATACATATATATACATATATATACATATATATACATATATATACATATATATATGTATTGGATAAAATGAAATATATATATGACTAACTGCATAATTTGTGAAACCCATGACAAAATGAATACACAGGGCTTCTTGTTCAAACCATACTGTATATTTCAAGACTGTGACAGCAGAGCATTAAAGCAAGTGTGAGGCCTTTATGAGCACAGGAACTGTGCACCTGTGTGGAGCACATGCCCATGAAGCCAGCTCTGCACAGAGAAATGAAATAACTTGCCCAAGGCCACAGAGCTACTACATGCCCAGCTCGGGATTTGAGCAAAGAGAGCTGATTCTAGCTCTTAGACTCTAGGCCACCAGCTGCTGTGATCAGCATGCAATGTCCCACCATTCTTCAGGTATGTTCACTCTTGGCCAACACCCAAGATGACAGACAGCATAGTTCAAATTCTAGCTGGGAATCACAAAATAACCCTGGTAGAATCTCACATGTAGACACAGGTACTACTGAATCAATCAGAAATAAAAATGTATCACTATGGAAAAAGCTAAAGGTTTTTTCATAAATGAAAAAAAATGAGTGGACTCTGGAGTGAAAAAGAAGACTAGGAAAAATAATGCATTAGTGTTCATAAATAATAGATCACATTCCTTTCTAAATTTTGTCTAAATTGCCTCAATGCAAGGCACGCTCCATCTTCTTAAGGATTCCAAAAACTGTGATATCAACATTCATGGAAAGTCCAATTTACCTCTTTCTCTGAAATGCACTTGCTGTTTCTGAGACATTACGAAGTTTTCTAAGAATTTAGTAATCTTTACTAAACACAGTTATTAAACATCATTCTGCTTTAGTCCAGAATTGCTGATGTGTATTTTGCTAAAGTCCCAAGTCAGACAGATTTGGAATTAAAGTTTCATTTATTGGTATTACTTACTAGTAATGATACATTGAGGAATTTAGATATCTCTCTGAGTTTTATATCTATGATTGAAAAACAGTGCATAGTAAATAAGCATTTAATAAACATTAATTTTCATTTCTTCTTTTAATTTTTATCCTTTAATCTTTCTCATAGCATCTGCAGCGCTGAGCTTTGTAAGCTTATTTTTACAGGAAGCATGAATTTATTTCTGATACTAAGCAATATTAATTTTTTTAATAAATAAAAACTATACTCAGAATGGCCGTATGTCCCATTTGTCCATGACAATCCAAGTACACACGTGTTGCCTTTATTAATAAAAAGTCATCTTTGATCCTCAAATGTGTCCCATTTTAGATGATAAATTTCATGATTACTTTGTCCCTAATGCATTTGTATAATTTCAAAAGTTACCAGTCCTTCCATTACACATAAACTTTTTTTTCCAAAAATTATTTTTATTGATGTCAAATCATACAGGGAAATTACACTGATTCATTAACAAATATTTAATTAGCACTTATTTTGGTAACCTTTATCAGGATTGTGAGGTCAACAAAAAATAAAACATGTTTTCTTGTTGTCTTGTAACACTTTTCTTCAGGACTAGAAACATGAAGAATCCTACTGAAATAACCACACAGCCTTTAGCCTTTTCTTCCAGGAATATTTGCCTGCACCCTTTCTTCTACCATTTATGTTCTGGACATTTCTCCCAAGTGTCTCTTAAAATACAACGTGGGCACACTGGGGATCAATCTGCAAATAAAGAGCAAGGCTCCATGCTTTGCAATGCCACAGCACCAGAGCTGGTTCTCCTCCAAGCTCCTTCCAACACCTCTCCTTGCTTCACCTTCCCAGGCTGCTTCTTGTCACTCTCATTCAGCACTCACCACATTCCTATTCATCGCTCTTTAAAATCAAAACATGTTTGGTTCCCCAGCACCGTAATGGCAGCTGAAAAACCTCATTAATAATATTGGAATTTATTAAATACTAAATGTATACCCACTATTTTACATTCATTATTTAATCTTTAGAAACATTTGATTAAATACAATTGCAGAATTAAAAAAATATAGAGGCTCAGAGGGTAGGGATAACTTGCCCAAGTTCACCCAGCCAATAGGAACAGAAGCAAGATGTGGTCCATGGTTGGTCTTGACCTTATGCTCTTATCAGTCTAGTATTCTTTATTTCATGGCCTGAACATATAAAAGTCTCCAAACACCAAGCATGGAAATGTTCAAAAATAGTCTAATTATTAATTGTTTTAAGAGTTGAAGCTATAGAACGGGTAAACAAATTTAAAAGTTTTGGATGAAAACCAATGAAAATGTGGTTTTCTAAATCAATTATTTTAATCATAAATTATTTATTTGCTTGGTACTTGGACACACATCTGACAAATAGTCACTTGCTGAACATTTGTGAAAGCAAAGGGAACACATGGTGTTCAATTAGAGCCTTGGGTGTTTTGCTTTATTTTGTTTTGTCTTATTTTTTTTCATTGTGAGATTGAGCTCCCTGTTTCAAACAAATACTCTAAACACCCAGAGCCCCACATAGGGTCACATGACTTCAAATACCTGAATGCTTAAACTCAGTGATGATTTGGGGGACTTGGCCACAGAAGCAAGAACCTACCAAAAATGCAACACAGAACCCAGGAACCTCATGCCTGTCAGAAAGAGACAAAAAAAACAAAAGACATCTTTTCTACTGATGATTCAGAGAGAAAGAGAGAAATAGGGATACAAAGTCTGTAGTGACAAGAGCAATATTTTTAGCATTCTCTGAGAATTCCTTCCAGGATGTCTGAGCATGTGAGAGAAATAAAAAATTACAGGTCCAAACTAAGGAGGAGAAGGGAATAAAGCATGCTATTTATTTCCTGTTTTGACTTTTTCTTTCTATTATTATCTAGAAAAGACACTGCTCTGTTTCTTCAACATCATCTCTAAGTTCTCAACGCCAATTGGGAGTAAATGGGGGAAGTCTCCTGAAACGGGGGAAGAACCTGTCGAGCTTCATCTGTAAGGAGGGCAGCAGCCTGGCTCCTACCAAACCTAGAAGTAATGCCAGAAGCTTCTTCAGTGCTCAATGTGGCTCTGGCTATTGAATTTCAATGCTGAGCACTATTTCTCAGAAAGTCAGTGCACAAAGCCTGCATCAAAGTCTGGATGAATACTAAATCTCAGATTTCCAGACTCTCCCCCGACCCTGGCCCGCTTCACCCAGACTTCTGGATTGGAGCCCAGGAGTCTGAATTTAAAAAAAAACAAAAAAACAAAAAAACACTCCTGACATGATTTTTTAATTTTTTTTTTTTTTTTTTTTTTTTGGTACTGGGGATCAAACTCACGACCTTGCACTTGCCAGACAGGTGCTTGTGCCACCGAGCTAAACCCCTGGCCTCTTTACATGATTTTTAAGCACACAGAAATTTGAGAAGAAACCACTGGCTCCAACCAGACCACAAAACATCACATTTATTGGAGACAACTGCCCAATGCCTATTTGTGAATTCAATTCCTGAAACTCCCCAAATTTCATCACCATTGCTATTTTTCCCTACAGTCTGCCAGAATGTCTAGGATGCCAACAGAAAGCTGTTAATAACTACATAAGTAGAAGACACCTGCACCTAAATACCAAGTTTTGATTTAATACTGATTATAAAACCATAAGCAGTTTAACTCCTTCTTTCAATTTCAGTTTATCAGAAATAGTAACAAAATGGTAACATCTCACATGCATTGTTAAAAGGATTCAATGTGGTTTGCATTTCCAGATCATAAATATGTTAAAACTCACATTCCTCACCATTTTTATGTACTTTTCACTCCGTATGCCTAAACCTCAGACATTGCTACATTCTTGCACAGCCAGGTTGGAGGCCTGGGTCATTAATTATTGTGCTCCCAAGGTCTCCTGGATAAAACAGCATCAGTCATGTGCAAGGGAAGGGTGAACACACACTTGGTCAGAAGATGGATCTGAAGAGCAGCGCCAGCCTCCTGCAGCTGCATCCACTCAGACAGGAGGAAAAAGCCCCTCTGGCATCGGGCACAGCTGTGCTGCTTTGGAAACCCAGCTTTAAGCAAATCTTACATAGAAAATCACAGGTTTAGCCAAAAGATAAAAGGCGATTATCTTGATAAAGAATTATGCAATTTATAAAACTAAGAAAAATATACTTTCTATACAGAGAGGTCCTTGGGTGCATTTTAAATATTTCTGTAAGAAATACAAGGATGATTAATATTCTGTTCACACATTTCCAGCAACTCTTCCACCTAATTTCACAGGCCACAAGGATGACTCTGCCTCTTTCCTCCAGGGAATGACGCTTTTCCTTACCCCTTGGCTTTCTTCTGCATTGCCTCTGGGAACTCAGCTCTGTAGCAATCAGAGAAAAATCATGAAGAAGAAATCTCAGTGTCTAAAGCTCTAGAAGAACAGGAGCCTTCAGTACCTCTCATCTCCTGGAGACTGGGTGTGTATGGTGATGCGTCAGGAGAGCGCTGGAGCTTTTCATGGGGTTGTAAAGTTAGGAACCAGGATATAGTAACCAAGAGTCAGCGACATCAGTCCTACTCCCTTCCCTGCCATTAAGATATGTGTAAGGCAATCACTTTTTTTTTGGGCCTGGGCTCTCCCATCAAAGGAGTTTACCATGCCTTCCTGACTCTTCCACATGGACCCAAATGAGAACAAGTTCACAGAGAACCTGGTAAACTGGCACATCAACAGGGATACCATGAATCATGAATGTCGAATCTCACAGATTGACTGACATAAGATGCACCCCCAACTCCTAGATCCCTTTCTTTCCTCTTCCACAGGTATTTGCAAAGCAAATGTGTAACTCTCTCACTCTTTCATCCTTTTCTTACAGGTACAGGCAGTCCAATAGCAGAGTTAAATCTTTTCAAGTAGATGTGATTAGCACTGCCTTTCTACTCTTCTTTGAGAAAGGACCTGCTGTCTGGAGCTGCATCCTATAATCATGAGGCAAGGAGTAAGAAACCAAGCTAATGTGTAGATGTTGGTGGAAAAAAAAAGATAAAAAAAGAACCTAGAAATCTGATAGCATCATAGAAAAGTTGAACCAGTTTGAAAAACCTCCTAGGTTAACAGGAAAAATGAGAAAATTGACCCCTTATTTAAATTATTCTTCATCATATATTTGTCCCCAAAAGGCACAGTAAACATGTCTCTTGTGAACTTCCTAACTTTATCTCCCACTGTCTTCTGCCTACGTGATCCAACTTTCCAAACACAACAAACTCCTTGAAGGCCAGGGCAGGGAAGGAGGTGGCTACATAGTGAGGTCAAGACCAGCCAAAACTGCATAAGAGACCCTATCTCAAAAAATAAATAAACAAACAACAACAAAAACAAACAAACTCACTCTTTGGTCTTCATTCAACACACTAGACACACTCCTACCCCAGCTTCTGTCTGTACTGTTGCTTCAGCCTGGAACCTTCCTTCCCTCTGTAACCACCACCTCTCACCTGCACTGCCAGGACTTTCCAGGAATGTCTCTTCTTACTGAGGCCTTTTAGCCACCCTGTGTCAGTCTGCAGCAACTGCATTTTTAAATTAATACAGGTCCTGTTACAGCTTGTATCTAGAAGTCCCCCTGAAGCCTCATGCGCTCATAGGTAGGGCTTTTCAGTGGTAGCTGGATCTAGGGCATGTGAATATAGATAAAGGATGTGTGAATATGAATTAAGGTTGTGTTAACTGGATTAGTTCACTGACAGGTTAAGCAGTGTTCTGGGTGTGGGTGATGGGAAGGCCCAACCTGAGTATGGGTGGCAGCACCTAAAAGGCTTGTAGTCTGGATGAGATAAAAGGGAAAAGGAGCCTGCTGCTGATACTTCACCTCTTCACTGCCTCACTGCTACCCTGCCTTGCCACCAACTGCTTCTCCTCTGCAAAACCCCACTGCCACACCACCCTGCCTGGGAGCCAGCTGGCTATGGACTGAAACCTCTACAAAGTGTGAGCTAAAATAAACCTTTCCTCCTTTAACTCGTGAGTATCGGCACTTTGTTCCGGCAACAAGAAACTAACCAAGACAGATTCTCTGTATTTCCTGCACACCTACGTTTCACATAAAAAGCTGATTTAATACTTAGGAGGGTTTTTTTTCTTTTCTTTTTTTTTTTTTTTTTTTTTTTTTTTTTTTTTTTTTTTTTTTTTTTTTTTTTTTTTTTTTTTTTTTTTTTTGGTTTTTCTGGCTGAACCATAAGAACATAAAAAAAAATTTATTATTTATGCCATAATTTCAACAGGGACTTGAGGCACCTTATAAAATAAGCCACATAGTTTATACTTAGTACCATTACCTAAATCAGCATAATTAAAAGTCATAAACAATAAAGATGTTAATCCACTAGCTCTGTACTCATTGGGTATCCCCAAACTCTGGGGCAACAGACTGCCATCACTGCCAGAGAGCTTACCAACTTAGAGAAAATGAATAAAGTTTTTGTTCTCCACAGTCAAAGGGTCCCTCCAACTAAACAATGGCCTCAAAATGGAAATGGTGACACAGGTAATCCACCCACGACACTTGCCTTTTTGACTCTGGCCCACCATGTCAACAGGAAATTCAACAGCTACACGAACAGCCCTGAACTCCTTCAGTACAAAATGAAGAGGCTCATTAACATATGCATCAGTTTATGTAGTTTCTACCCCTGCCCCATTTTTTTTCCTTTTGGTAAGAACAGCTAAAATCTACTCTCAGTGATTATCCTGAATATCCTGACTATAGTACAGTATTATTAACTGTAGTCTTCACTGTGTACATTAGAACTCTAGTTCTACATATCTGCAAATTTGTGTCCTCAGTTCTACAATTCTCCACAAAAGGGCCACTGAAACTGAACATTAAAATAAACACAAGCTTCTCAGTGCTTAAAACTAAAGAGAGAAACAGTAGTTTATCTTATTACATTGGTACAAGAGAGAAAATCCTTTGTCAAAGAAAGGAATGGATTCTAAAGAAATTTATCCCTTGAGTCATTACATATCTGACACTGCAAAATATTTCACAGAACTCTTCACCAGTAGAATGACGAAACATCCACACTATTTCCTCCAACAGCCACTTGATAAAATACCCCTTCAAGTTAAACAACTTCAGCACAAGTTAGAGGCAGAATCATGGATTTGGTTTGGGTTCAAATTACAAGCTCTGAACTTTATTTAAAAAAAAATTAGCATTGCCTTCCAGCTAATTTTCTTACTTTCAAAAAATGAATAAATAACACAAAAAGAACTATTTTAAATTAACTTAAACATCAATATTTAAGCAGATACTTTCAACTTTCTGAAACAAAATAATGTCAACTGGTTCACACAATTCTGATGGCTCTAAAAGGAAATCTCCTTATGGTATTGACCTATTTAATTTTGGTTTGGCTTTAAAATGTCCCATCTGGGGGACGAGCACCACTGCTCTGCTGTCCAAGCAGCACACCAGGATTTGTGAACTCAGCCCCAATAAAAATTAAAGGGACAAAATTTAATGAAGACACTTCGTTTGTAAAAAGGAAACAGAAGGTGGGGAGGGGAGATGATAGTTACCCTGATAAGAAAGAATCAAGGTGGGCGGTTCCGGAAAAATAGTGGACCCAGGAGCCCTTCATTCCCAGCTGCTTTTATAGGGTGTGAGACCCTTCCCCTCCTGCCTGGAACTTGCCATACTGGACTGGCTTGTGGGCAGCTCTTTCTAACGTCATTTTTTCTGGTGGGTTACAAGCAGCTTCTTTCTGTTTGTTTACTTGTCCCTGACCAACTTTTCAGGGCCTTATCTCTGGGATGGGTGGTGGGTTGGTAAGGGGGTTCCTCATTCATGGTTAGGTTAGTTAGGAAGGGGTGTGGATGTCTGCTGTAGTACTATACTGACTCTAGAGTGGATAATATAGTGAGACAATACAGTGAGCCCATAATGAGCCTAGAGTGAACACGAACATGTTAGTGCATAAAAGTGAGTAAGAGCTTTCACCAGAGTTGGTCACGCCTCTGTGTCTCCCCTGTGTCCCTGAACATATTGGAGAGGAACAGATGTCTGGGCTTATCTTTATGCATTTAGATTTGTGTACACTGTCAGCTCTTCTCTGGTCTTTGGTGGAAGTCCCAAGACCATTTGGTGCCTTTATCTGGTTTTTCTCTCTTTCTCTACCCCCTGTCCTTGACCTACTTCTCAGGGAATTTCTCTAGTACAGTTTTAACTCCTTCTATTCTGGATTAGCCAGAAGACCTAATGAGGCCTCTATTCTATTTTCTTGTCTGCGAACCTCTGCACTGACAAGTTCCCCATCATATCTTGTTTTAGGGAAGCATCTCATTCTCTGTGGTTTCCTTTTTGCTCTAGCCAGATGTAGACCTCTGCAGAACTGCTTCTCAAAAATCCTTTCAAAGAGACTGTCTATGCCTATAAGTTCACTTTGACATACAAACGTGTTTAGACTTTCCCTAATACTACAAGAATTTTGCCTCTAAGAAATGATTTTAAATGTCCCTCCTTTTATCTGCTTGCTGCCATTTAATGGTTAATTAATTATAGCCATTAATTAACTACCTCTTTGTTAGTTGTCCTTAGCAACCACCTTTAGTCACTTTTCTCCCTGAGTCACGCATCCTCTATAACATCAGGAAATTGCATATAATTTTAATTGGCTTTAATACATCTGCCAAGTATGAAATGAAATAAGAACAATATACAGAGTAAAGATACCAACCTTGAGTTGACAGATCAGGATCGTATTTAACCATACAGAACCTTTTTTTCACCTGGCAAGTATATTGGAGGCTACTTTAAGCAATTAGATTGCATTTTATAAAGCAAACTAACAATAATATAGCTAATAAAATATTCAAGATTACACAGATAACTCACACTGTCCATGTAAGGTATAATGACTCCACATCATTCTGCCATACTCCTAAAACATTTCCTTCTGCTTCAAAATAGACAGTTATTTACTGAAGAAATACAAGTGTTAAGTTCTTCATGTTTTAGTAAAGAAGATGATGAAAGAGTCTTGGGAGACAGGCTTTTCAGACTCCGTGTCCCTTATAGTCTCTGAGCAGTCACTTTCTGCAGGAAGAGGGATGATGTACTTCAAGGTCGCCTATATGTCCCGAGCCCTCAATAGAGAGAGCGAATGAGTGAATGACTCCAACAGCAGGTGCATCCCATCATTTCACCCACAAGTCAGGGTTAATGTTCTTTAAAAGCAAATGTTAAAACTGCATTTTTAGGCTTACATTTTAACTTCATTTAAGAAACTGACTGAAAACATGACTAACCCACCATTATGCCCACAATTAGATTTTAGGACATCTTTGCCATTTTAATAAGCATTTCTGGTTCTTGTCTTAGCATCTATCAAATAAGATCTCCCAGAAGGAGAACTGTAATGGCCTACAGCTCATCTTTTCTTGCCAGCCCACAGAGCAAAAGTCATTAGATGACTACTGCTTATGCCCATGTTGGGATTCCCATATTCCAAACAGGTATGGTCTAGGGCAGACTGGGATCATTTGGTTAAAACCATGGCTCCCACATCCAGTTCTTCTTACTATATATATCTTTAAACTTTACTAACTTCTACTTCCAATGGTGACACTGCTGGAAAATTTTATAAAACTAATTCAATGGCTTTCAAAACTCTCTGCTGTTTCACAAACACATTATTCACTCGTTCAGTGAGATGCTCCAAATCAGTTCCTTTTCGCATGCCTCACATTTAATCCTGCTTCCTCATTCTAGCAAACAATACTATACCTGCTGGACACTGGACAGAGAGGATGTGACAAGGTCAGTGTCTCTCCTAAAATTCTTATGCCAAAACCACCAATTCATTTAACACATCCCTCTATCTTTTCTGGGCATTGCTCTTTTTCTCTGCGGCTGAGAAAAAGCTTTCCACCTCCTGTTCATGACCTATAAACCTATTTTTAAATTCATCTATTCTTACTTGTCTGCCTTCAATTTCTCACCCACTATTTCTTTACTCCCCCATAGTATGAAGTTAATAACTCGGCTAGTGTAATCTCATCACAGAATAAAACAACAATGACAAATTAAATGCCCGTGAATACGGGTCCTCTCCTTATGGAGTGACTTGTTTCAGTAATTCAGTAACACTGATGCAATAAATTTCACTTTCTTACGGGCAGTCATGAAAGAGAACACTGATATCAAGTACATCCTAGAGTTTGTAGTTTAACTGAAATGTGTGAGGATAACAGGAAGTGTTATGTCACACAAAGAACAGATTTTCACTCAAAAAAACTCCATCAAACACACTTTTTCCTCAGTTTCTCTCTTTTAGTCACTGTATTTTGCTTGAAGATCCTGTCATTAAAAGTGCTGAGATCTTCTTCCTTCTCCTTCATTTATTTTAAAGGGTAAATATTTTCTTCAGTGTAAGACACAGAGCAACCAAGCTCCAACAGCAACCTCTTACCTATCAAAAGTATCTTCCCATCCAACAAAGTTCTCATGAGTTGCAAACAAGATCAAGTACTCTCTCTATCACTACCCAAAGCCTCCTCTCACTCCAGTCAACAAAGATTTACCATTCAACTCTGCTCTCGTACTCCCAGTTTCACCAGAGAATCCATCCTCTCCCTGTTTTCTGACCACCAACTTTTTCTTAATCCTTTGCCAAGCATCTTTTCAACTCTCAATTGAAACAAGTTCCTTGAACTTCACCAAATATCCCATAACTATCAAAGCCAACGGGTTTGTGAATTTTTCATTTTTTCTGCTAGTGAAATTATTTTAAACCTTCTGTTTTAAATTCTTAACTGCGGGGGGACACAATTATAAGAGCAGAGTTTAAAGGCAGATAATCCTTGGTTCATGTACAACTTGACTACTTAGAGCTTGTACAGCCTATTTAATTACCAGAGCCTCCTTTTATATTTGATATTTTAGTGAAAATTCTATCTCCTTTATTAGATGGTTATAAAAACAAAGCAAGTTAAAACATTAAAGCTACCACAGAGTGACCAAACTTGGTAGATTCATCTCCTTTCTCTCACCCGAAGTAACAATGCTCTGTTATTCTCTCCTTCCTCCTTAGTGCTCTTTCCTTTAATGTCTTTTACTGGCTTTGCTTCCACTTATCTGCTAAATATGACAATACACCAGTTAGTCAAGTCCTGATACTCCTCCTTTTCCTCTTTCCTTCCTCCTTCTCATCTACCTCCTCTCCTTCACTCCCCTCCTATTCCTTTTCCTCTTCTTTCTTCTTCTCCTTCTCCTTCTTTCTCCCCCACCCTGTTTCTCTCCTCAACCCAAAGACATAATCTTTCTTCTGTTCTTCTGAGCCACCTTCAACTCTAATAATCCTATATCTAAAAGTTCTTCACTCTGAAATCTGCTACTCTCCAGACACACATTTCTCTGCAAATCTTGCCATTATTCCAGCAAGTAAAATTCCTCAAAATGTCCATGGTGCCTAGGAGAGGAAGCCCGCAGGCAGCTGGACATGTCAAGTTTAAACCCTCTACAATTAGCTTCCTACCTTAGCTGCCACCATTGCAACTGAGAGATACCAGGGGAACCATGCAGCTGAGCCTTGCCCCTTGCAGGGCCAGCTACCGAGACCCCTCCCCCACCCCCTCAGGCTGGAAGTTCAAGTTCATCAAAAACTAAACAAATTCACTCCTCCCTGGACTCTTCCTCAGTTTCCCCAATCTTTTGCTCTAATTGCTTGTGATGGTTATTGCTAATATCACAAATTTACCACTTCACATTCATTTCCTTAGATGGTTTGGGAAAGGAAAACAGACAACGCTAGAAGAGAAGGAAAAATTAAGTAAGTGTGAAGTCTCTAGTGTGTCCTTGTCACTGGGCTAGAAGCTTTCACTATGATCCTGAGAGGTAGACAGTACTGTTGCATGTTTCATAGCTTCAGGTTTAGGAGTTTCACATTTGTCAAATTTAGAAAGCATTGGATGTTGCTCTTCTTCTCATTCTTACTACAAATTCCCAATGTACTCAGGATGGTTTGTGCCTAAAATTTGTCATAACAGAATCATACAGCTCTTCAGAAGCTATTTTCTCTGTGTTCTTCTCATTTAGGTTGTCAGTATTTAGCCAAGTGAGAGGCTGGGTCTCTAACTTTAGTCCATAAAGCTGTCACTACAATCCACATGGACAATTTACAGTGACATGCCCAAAGGCACATCAAGAAGAAATACATATAAGTGCCATAGTCAAATACTTGGTGGCAATTTATTCTGCTTTTTCTGTTGCTATAATTTTAATGAGCACACTGCACATTCTCATGCGGGACCTGCAATCCATTAGAGAATGTTGCTGTGTACACTGTGTAGTCTCTTGCCTGTCACACAGTGATTTGCTGACAAAATGAAAATCATGCCATAATTCCTCAATGTGACAAGAGGTAAAATGGTGCAAACTTTTGTAAATGACTTATAAAATGAATCCAATAACCCATTTACACTTTTTTTAAAGGAAGGAGCACCCCAAGATGAAAAAGTGAAGTTATCTCATATTTTCAAACTGTTAAAACATACTTGCTAGCACAAATGCTGACAGAAATCTCGCAAAACTGAATTTCTCTCATTCTAACAATGGTGACTCTGAAAAAAGGTGCCATGAGATTATTTCAGTTATTTATTTAGAAATTTTGCTCTCTAAAAGAAATTTTGACAGTTTGGCAAGAAAATGAATGCCTATAAGCTAATTTTTATAAGCCTATGTTATTCTGATTTATTTCTTGGCTGTAGGGCCTTTAAACCAACTAAAATATATTCTTTCATTTGAGTTCTTTCTGTTTCAAAGTTTACAGAGGAGAACATATAAAATACTTTCACAATAAAATACTTTCACCAAACGATGAACCAAAAAACTCAAGAAAAGTTTTTGTTTTGTTTTGTTTTGTACCAGGGATCAAACTCACAAACTTGTACCTGTGAGGCAGGCGCTTAAGCCACTGAGCTAAATACCTGGCCCTATAAAAAAATAGACAGGGTCTCACTATGCAGTTCAGGCTGTTCTTGAACTCACTTTGTAGCCCAGGCTGGTCTCAAACTCACTTCTCCTGTCTCAGCCTGCCGAGTACTTGGATTAAAGGCGTGCACCACCACGCCCAGCTTCAAGAAAAGTTTTAACAGAAAAATTCATATGAGTTTATAGAGCTTAGATTTCACTTGCTTCACACCCACAAATAATTTACTGCAATAATTATATATATATGTTACAGAAACCATTTCCCTTCCAAAAATGAAACCCTTTGAGAATGAATGTGTCTGCAAATTTTTTTTTATAGATCACCATGACAACTTTTGCTCCTGCAATGTAGGAAATCTGTTAACTGCTTGAAACAATGTAAAGGAAGTACCATGAGAAAAGAAAGTGTTTGGTTCATCTTAAAATTGATATTGCAGAAAAAATACAGAAACCTGAGGAAATGATTGCATTGGTAGTCATAGCATGGAAATGCTGATACAAGTAATATTACCTGCTAATTCCTTTCCAGGACACACCTGGAGAAATAGTTTTCTATCATGATTATAGAAGATCATGTTGCCAAAGAAAATACAGGTTTTAGGTTTTATCATACTGATTTGACTATCTCTTACGGAATATGTGAGCTTTCATTTTTGGCTAGAGGTCACTAAGGTTCTTAGTGAATATATTATTTTGAGTAGGTGAAATTACCCAGTGTCTGATGTCAATAACACAGATGAAGGCTGTTCCAGAAAAGCACATCTCTATTTCCCACGTCTCTGTATGTCTGATTTTCTCCAAATTAAATATTGAATAAAAATAAATAAGACACAGCTGCTCTCAAATAGCTTCTTATCAACATAACTGGAATAAAAATGTTTCTGCAACAATTTAGTTTTACATAGAATAACCTTAGTCAAATAAAACTGGAATATCTGGTGAGATCCTTATTTTGTGGGTAGAAACCTGTATAGCTTCAGAGAGAGCGGATCCAGTGCCGTGGGCATAATGAATGGGCGCACTCAATGCAGAATAAATCACCTTCACACAAGGCTTGGTACCCAGTGTTACTGTGATACACATACCTGCATATCTGTCATATATATTTTTTTCTTTACAATAAGACAAGGTCTCACTAAGTTGGCCAGGCAGGACTCAAATAATCTTCCTGTTTCAGCCTCCCAGAGTGCTAGGATTAGAGGTGTGTGTCACCATCCCTGACTCATAATATACATTTTCTTATTTCTCTTTCTATATAGAAATAAATCATGGATCAGAGAAGGCTATTGTTGACCCCACAGATCTAATAGGTGGCAGAATCAGGGTCAGAATATAGATTTCCAGACACTTTGACTAGTACTTTTTTATAGCTGTTCCTCAATAATGTACAATGGACAGATTATTCTTTTCTTGACAAATCTTCAGCTTTCTAATCTATCAGCTGGTCATATAATACCTACACTTTTATCCTGAAACTTAATGATAGCACTGATTCTGTGACAAATCCTCCTTTAGAACCTCCATGACATTAACTGCCACCACGTGCTAATGTGGAAGAGCTAAATTTCTCTTCCCTTCCAGAAGCAGAAGTATTTCATGTTTGTAGCTTAGGAGTTCCCAGAAGAGTTTCTATGCCCTCTCACATGCTGTCTCTCCTTGTAGCACTTTTATCCAGTCAGTCACGTTCGGTATTTGTATATTTACCTCCCAGTAGAAGTTCCTTCAGAGCAGGGCTCCTGAGTGTTTAATATAGTCATGTGCCCAGAACCTCACTGAACTATGACTGACTCATAGTAGGTGATTGAGAAATTTTTCCAATAAATAATTCACAAAGAAGACATTCTTACCAACTTAGCAGTTCAGACACGTAGTTTATTTTTCTAACCAGGGCAAGAGTTCACAAAACACGGCCACTGCTTTTGCATTTAACAGTTCAAGGTAAACTATAACTTTTTTAGCTATATAAATGAAAGAAAGCCATCATTTAGAGCTATTTCCTGCCAAAATTCCTAGGCACCAATGGGGCCAAGGTCTCTGGCTTTCTCTTGGAGCCCACAAGATCTCCCTGGTATGAAGCTCGCCATGACCACAGGCCTGGCATCCTTGCTGAAGCATCTAATATCTGCTCTGCATCCCAGCACGCTCCTGCCCAAAGAGGAGCCAAAGCTAAACTGCACACTTGACCTTGAAGCCTGCAGGTGATCTAAATGAAGCTTTCATTTCTCAATCCTCAAAATAATGTTGCAGGATGATGTTCTACCTGCTGAAGGAAATCCTCTCCAAATCTAAAGTACTATATATACCCTCTTTCTCTTCTTTGATCCTTCAGTTAGGAGTTTGGAAAGGCAGTAAGTGACAGGCACAGATTTTTAAACCAAACTGCCTGGATTTATTGGAGCTCCATTCCCCATCGGTATGGAAACTTGAGCAAGGTATAGGATGTCATACTGTCTCCCTCTCTTCATTTATAAAACATTTCATTTATAAAACATGGTCTGTCTGAGAAGGTTAACATGAAGATTTCAAATTATATAAAATACGTGTTTTACATTCATATTTTATACACACATACATATCTCGTAGTACCTGGAACAGGGCGTTACTTGTTCTTATTGGAAGCCTGTTATTCACCTTACCTCCTACATCATCCACTTTTCCACAGATGTTCATTAAAGTATAACTTATTTTAAAAATAAAAAAGAGGAAGTCAAGATCAAGAACTCCTGCTAAATCTGCCACACATTTTGAATAGCTGTATTCTAACACCTACAACTGCTATTAACTTTACAAAATAGTTTCCAATGCTCTACTTAAGTATAGTTAAGATTCTAAAACTCTTAATTTCTGAAAAAGACATTAAAATAAAAGCTAAAATGTTAACTGGACAAATGAGAAGGTTTTTACTGGGAACACCTTTTGCTTGCAGGATATAATCAAATGGCTTGAGAAAAAGGATTTTAAAAAGGGTCACAAGATTGCTCTTTCACTGATGTTGGAGAAAAATTAGTGGGATATTTTTAAAAAGTAATGTTTTAACAAAATTTCTTTCTATATATATATATATATATATATATATATATATATATACACTTTATCACTTCTAACAGTTTATCCTAAAATTATGAGTGCTGCAATTTAGATATAAGAATTATACTATGGGACTGGGCATAGCTCAGCGGCACACTGCCTCACAGATACATCCTTTTTTTTTTATCTAATCATATGAGTATTAATTGTTCTTTCTCAATAATGAAT
This sequence comes from Dasyprocta punctata, assembly GCA_004363535.1. Taxonomy (NCBI): domain Eukaryota; kingdom Metazoa; phylum Chordata; class Mammalia; order Rodentia; family Dasyproctidae; genus Dasyprocta; species Dasyprocta punctata. The sequence continues at coordinate 42,154 of RJWM01011310.1, read as the reverse complement.
ACTTTCAGCAGTGTGTTCATTTTAGTTAGGTATGAATCTGAATCATCGAATTTTCTCCATATTATAAACATGTCAGTAATAGACATGTAGCTCAACAATAATGATTAGAGTAGAGTTAATACTGAGGTTAGTTTTCAGCTAGGGCTAGTCTGATTATTCTTTGATTGGGGGCATGAACATTTTTTAAGAATAGAATCTGTCTATAGCAACAATCCTATTGATGTCCTGAATGAAAATATCACTAATGCATAATCTAACTCATAAGTCATAAAGCTAAAGGAAAATTGTACTGCAAATGATGATGATGGACTTTTGATATTTAAAGTATATTTTGTGAAAAATTCCAATGCTTTGAAATTTTATTTATAGACATCTTTTATTTGAAGCATGCCATATGGTTTTTAAGATAACCTCTCTCTGGAGCATTCACAGTTATCATAACCAACATTCTGACACTGTTCAACTGAATTTCAAAATGATTGTTCCTATATTCAGGGAGACCTGCAATAAAATCGATTTCCAGATTATGAAAAAAGAAGTCTTTCAAAAAGTCTCAACATAAATGCAAAGTGTTCTTCAAATTCAAAGCATGTCAATCCCCTCAAACATTTCTAAAAATTTACAAATTACCTGATGTGATTCCTTTCCAAATCTAGATTAAGATTTATAAGATCATATATTCTTTCTAAGTACACATCTTTCAAAACAGGAAAACATCTTTCTTAATATATGTCACTGCTCTCAAAACTTTGGTACCCAGAGAAACTCCATCTAAATCAGTTCACCAAAGGACCAAGGCAAGACCTTCAAGGTGTTTACAACAAACATTAAAAATGTGTCACCACTTATCAAGGATGCAATTTTTCAACAAGTTCTTTGATCTACATCATTTCCTTTCACTTACAATTACGTAACTTGGTGAAAAAAAAACCCAAAAACATTTAAAGCTAAAACATTCAAATTTAAAGGCCACGCGTGTCCTAGCTGAATTAACAATTATGTTCAAAAAATTCTACTGCACTTTTACTCTATAATAGGATGTTACATGGGATTCTTCTGCCCTTGCTTTAGGCTGACGTCTAAAGCAAGTACTAAACATGCTCAAGTTCCAAGGTTGTGGTATAGTAAAAACCTATGTTTGCCTTTTGTCGTGAGTGCTTGATACAAAGCACAAGTCCCTTGGTATTTTCTGAGCGATGAGAGTGTTCTGTTATTATACAAACTGCTGTGCATTACACCCAAATTTATGCTAGCAAAGTAATTTATGATTGTGGGGTGGGATAGTGGCTGGACCACTTCAGAATGGGGGCTGGTTAACCATCGGATTAGTGGGTTGGCATTTTGATCTCCATTTCTGTTGAAAAGGAAATAAAACTAGATACTGAGTTCAGCCACGTCAGTGATTTAATCAGCCTTGCCTGTTACATGAAACCCACATTAAAATCTCCAACAGTGAAAGTGGGAGAGCTTCTGGTTGGGGAACATCTCGATGTGCTGAGAAGAAGGAGTCTTTGGTGCACAGAAGCTCAGCACTCAGGACCCTTCTAGATTTTGCTGCCCTAAGTATCTCTTCCTCTGGCTGTTCATTTTGTAGCCTTTAGAGTAAGACAGAAACTGTAAGTATCTTGGTATCCATGAGAGTTAGTTCCAGGATCTCCTAAAGATACCAAAATCTGCAAATACTCAGGTTCATCATACAATATGGTATAATATTGCACATGACCTGTGCACATCCTGTATTTTTCAAATCATCCCTAGATTATCTATCATACTAAATCAATATCAATGCTATGTAAGTGGCTATTATGGTCCATTATAATGACTAGGAAAAAATTCTATACATTTTCATAATTAAAAAGAATCTTTTCCATCTGCAAATGGTTATTTACTCCATGAATACAGAACCTTTGGATACAGAGGCCAACTGTATTGTAGTGCTTTCCTAGCTTCTATGTCATTGTAGAAAGTGTTTAAACCTGCAGAACTGTGGAAACCCCAAATTCACAGGCGAGGTGAACAGAGGAGCAGGTAACTGAGGAACCCAGGATTTAGACACGACATCTGAAGGAAGGATGTAAATAGACATATAAGAACAAGTCCCTGAACCTATTTTGTCTACAAGAACTCAGGGTACTGTCAAATTTAGAACACCTAGCTAGAGTCAAAATCACTACACAGACATTACAAAGGAGGATATCAAGACCTTTTTTCACAACTCTAACCTGGACACCCACCTTAGAAGTTAGAGGAATTGGGAGAGGTTGGTAATTCTTCGGTGCAAGGAGTAATTTTCCTGCAATTCATGCCCAGGGAAAAAGATACCAATTCGCGAACTGCAGAGGGAGAGAACCAGGTCTCACCCTCATCAGGAGGTGATCCCCTCCTAGAAACCAGCACCATGTGTGGGCTGCTGCCAGAGTGGGGACAACCACACCCAAGCTTCTCTCTGTGAGTCAGCACCATTCACGGACTGCTGAGGGAGAGAACATGACCTCACCAGAAAGTGATCCCGGCAGGCAAACCAAATCATTTGTTGTGTTGGGTTTTATTCTCTTTTATTTTGTTTGATCATGCTAAATCTGATGGCATGAGCAGCTACTTGGAAGATCGCAAGATGTATTATGATAGCCATTCTGGATTTACTATTGACTTGTTTCGAAGTCCTTTATTGCATTCATTGTTTTGTTTTTATTGTTTCTGTTCTACTCTGCTCTGTTTGATTCTTACTATGTCTGAAGATACCTGCAGCTACTTGAAGACAACAAAATGCATTATGGTAACTATTGTTGGTTTCATGAGATGTTGAATTCCTGTGTCACTTATACTGGTTTATTTGATCGGTATTATTCTGTTTTATTTTCCTTGGTTTTATCCTCTTTAAAATAAAAAAAAAACCTAAAAAAAGAAAGAAAGAAAAAGATATCAAAGACACTCATGTGTCTCCTAGCACCAATATGGCCTATGCCTAAGAAATCTAAAGAGAAAGAGACTCAGGCTGGCAACCTGACCTGACGACATTCCCAAGAGTGGTCCCTGCACCAAGGACAAAGCACAGCCAGAGAAGGTGTGGAGCAAAGGGAGTGCAACTGTGTCAGACGGGAGCCACTCTTGAGAGGGCTGGCAGGAGTCATCTTAGTTCTGCCCAAGAGGATCCTTGGGAGCAAGGGAGCAACACCAGCATTGTCCTGGGAATAAGGATGGAACCAAAATTGACCTGCCAAAAGAGATTCATTCACCCACATCAAGAGATCACCATGGGAAAGATTCCTGGCAGCGTTGTAGGTGAGTCTCCAAAGAATACACAAAAAACAGCCTCAGCTACTTGGAAAATCACAAAAGAGCTGGCCATGACAATTAATTATAACTTTTTTTGCTCTTACCTCCTCAACCTGTCACTTGCTGGAAAAGCCAAAAGTAGCCTAGAAAACTCCAGGAAAAAGTGAAACTGCTAAAGCAGTGAAATAAAGACACCAACCAGTATCCCTTCCCTTCCCCTGGCCTGAAGCAGCCCCAGTCAGGAAGAAAGGGGCTCCAACTCAGCATTAAGAGGTTTGGGTATTGCCCTGGACTGAGCAAGACTGCTTCAACCAGACATAACCAAATGAGTTCATTTTGAAATAAAAAGATGCCAGAAAAGTCATGAGATATAGCTTCTATGTCATCAAAGGAAATGCAAAGGGGATAAATAAATCCCTTAAAATGGTTGCTAAAAATGTCTGAAAATTTTGAAGAAATCTAACCATTCAATGAGAAAAGTATTTTCCCAGAATTTACTAGAATTGCTAGTATGTACTGAGTTGTATCATGTGCTATACACATGTAATCTATATACTAACCCTATGAAATGTAGGTACTATTATTGTCATTTTTGTATTTGATTAAAAAAATGAAACTTAGAGAAATGAAATAACTTAGCAATACTGCATCTGACTGAAGGGCACATCAGAGATAGTATTTGCAGCCAGATCTCACAGACAGCAAAAGTGGTAACCCTATCAATGCATCATGCTGACTTGTTCACTGGATAAAGAATTTTAAAAATCATATGGAATGTGGAACGCTGGTTAAGTCCACGTGGTTCCTTTTGAAGTTTCCATGACATGCTCAGGTTCATTAGCTTCTTCCATAACTCTGAATGATGAGCAAGGTGTAGGTGGATGGGCCTCGGTCATTCAGAGGACTAATGCCCTCACATTTTCTCATCTCTCTCTCAGCACCGCTCCCACTGACAGTCTTTAGTTTTCCTGTTAACGCATCTCAACCTCCCTACCAAGGTGACTTGTCATACAGCTTGCTCAAGGCAAATCTAAATCAGTGCCTCTAAGTGGTTACCTGATTTACCACTTGACAGAAAGGAAAATATTTAGTGAAAGAATACATAATGTACAATTTTTCTCTTACAACATTATTTCTACCAAAGCCTAGTTCTACAATAATTCTTAATTATATACCTCTGGGCTTCAAGTATATTTTATTATTCATTTATTCTTGAGAAATGAAGAAGTCTGACATCTCTTGCATATATGCATAGCAGTTTTTTTCACTGTTGTTCATTAGAAGAGCTGTGGATATCATTTTTTACTATTTTGTCATTATTATTTTTATTATTATTATCCTCTCTCTAACAAATTGCTATGGCAACTGTGGTGTTGGGGAGGGGTTTACAACATATGTGACACTACAAAATTTATTGTGTTTTCAGATTGTGAGCTCCCCACAGGACATCAAAGGCATCCATATGTATAGGAATTTCCCTCTCTATTCCTGAGCTCCCTACCCTGAACTTCATATGCAGTCCGTCACACAACTGGGAATCCTTCAAAATAAATGAGTCCATAGTATGTAACATATAAAGGGATTATTATTGTAGTCTCTAATTATCACAAATCCCAAGGATCATAATAAATGAAGTCTTAGGAATAATGAAATAATAAATTTTCATTTAGAAGAAGTTGTAATCTAAATATCTTTAACACCTGCCATCATTCTCACTCTTAAACTTCCTAGCATGCAGTTGATATTGCCCTTGAATATCCTCAGGGCTCTCAGTAAGATTAAATCTTCAGTAGTCTTTACTGATGTAAATTCTTAACTCAAAGGAATATAAGACATTCTTTGAGAAACAAAAGGTGACAGATAAAAATGATTTAAGAAGTCACCTTTTAGAACTGTATTAGCAAGTGATCTCCTAATCACTTTTTTACCAGGTTCCTTGAGATTATATACCTTAAGAACACAATGCCACAACACACTCATGCTTCATCAATATTAGACTTCAGACAGGACAGAAAGTGACAGACTGAAACAGTGTTGAGAGAGATATCAAGAGATTCATTTACATGTCAAGTTTGCAGTGTCTGAAAGTTGCTCATTACCCTTAAAGTTCTGAGGTATTAAGAAGCTCTGCTACTCCGAAAGTCCAAACCAGCAAAGACCGTGGCCTGCATTCCCCACTAGCGTGTAACATTATTCATCAGCTGGGTTCCCAGCCTTCTCTTCAACCCCACAACAGTGGTTCTCCATTCTGCAATAAAGTTCTCAATTACTGATTTTTTCTTATCTGTTCCTCAATCCCTCATGACTGATCAGTATTGACTGTAGTTAACTTTTTTGTAAAATTGCCAAATGAAATAAAGTTTTTTTATTCATCGAGCATTGATCATTATTTGTTCCAGGAAAGCTGTTCTTTGTGAAATACTGAAATCTAAAGTTAATTCCTCAAGCTTTTCTTTCCAACTTATGTCATTTTTTAAATGGCTTGACTATATGATAAATTTTGCATTAGTTTTCATGAGGGTTTTCTACTGCTTTATTAACATTTTATTATGTTTTTTTATTTTATAACAAAAAAGAACGTATAGGACATTAGGAAAATATTGGCAAGAAATACAAATGTTATGAATACTATACAATTTTTAAAAGAACAATTCACAGTAAAAATTAAATCTGAAAATGACCCTGTGAAAACTACTTTTCACTCAAAATTCTTTTTAACTATCTTGACTAATTTTTATACACATCTACATTAACATATATAGTTTTTCTTTCAGTTTGTCAAACAAGTGCATATATGTGACTTATTTATTTCACTGATAAGTATATTCTCAAGGCAATCCATTCAAGTATGAAAGTGCCTAGTTTATCATTCTTTATGGCTGAGTAGTATTCCATTATATAGAAATACCACATCTTTTTTGTCCATTTCTCAGTCAATGGGCATTTCAGCTGTTTCCAAGATCCAGCTATTATGAACTGTGCAGCTGTAAACATAGGTGCACATCTATCACTGTGGTTTTATTATGTTATATAATTTTGACTACAATGTCCTAATGAATCCTTCAAAAATCAAAAATAGTAAGTATTTAAATCTTTTCCCATCTTGAAAGCTCCACTAACAATTTATAAAACTACAGTCATTTATTTTTGTTTAATTCTTCAAATTATTCTCTGTACATATGCTTTGGATAAAAAACAGTTTCCACAGTTTTAGATGAATGATTTTTCAATATAGTAAAAAATTATCACCATCTTACATATGAATATACATAAACTTTTCTATTAGTGCTTCTGCAAAATTCCTCATGTGAAAGGAAATAAACACATAGATAGGACTAACTGAGCGATTCCTTGGCTTCCGTTAAAACTAGTATGGAATTGCCCCATTATTCAATATATAATTTGTAACATCATCACAAATGGACTAAGATCTATACAACATATAATAAAAATGACTATAGCATTAAATGACGTGTCCATGAAGTACTGATATAACAATTTATTTCTGAAAATTACTTTTACTTGAAAGAACACCCTGTAGGGCATGCATCTGTATTCTCTATGTTCTGAATATTCGTCTGTATTCACAGACAATGAAAGGATAACAAATACACCTCACACCATTTTGGCCAATAGTGTTACTCTTCCACGCTAAAAATATTCTCATCTAGAAGAAATTAAACATGCTCTGAAATGTATACTAGTTATTTATCTGTAGCTTCATTTTTTGCCTTTATTTTGTACACTGAAAGTAGTTTGACCTGTAATAGCTAAAAGAGATTTATATATGATAATAAACACCAAAATTTGTTAGATTCAGCTAAAGCTGTTTTTGAAATGTGTAGGAAAATGTATAGTGTTTAATGCATGTAATACAAAAGAACAGAAGCTAAAAAAAATGAGCTAAACATCCATCTCAAAAATTTACAAAAAATCAGTAACATAAATGTAAAGAAAGTAGAAAGAGAGATATTGAAGTTAACAGAAATTAAAGACACAGAAAAAGCAAAAATTATAGCCCAACAAATATAAAAGTTGGATCTGAAAATGACTACAAATTTGTAATTGCCTAACTCCAATGAAGAATAAAAGAGGAAAAGAAAAGTAATAATATTAGAAATGAAGGGGGGCATAACTACAAATCTATAAATGCTAAAATTATGAGACCATAATAAATTTTATAACAAACTTGAAAATTAAATTATATGAATAGCTTTCTAAGTAATGCAACAACAAAATCGACACAAATAAGAAAGTTTTAATAGTCCTACAACTACAAAAATAATTAAATCTATAATTTTTAAAAATTTCCCAAAAACTTCCAGGCCCAGATTGTCTCATTGGGAAGTACCACCAAACATTTAAAGGAAAAAGTAAAACCCATTTTACATAAAGTCTTCTAGAGATTAAAGAGGAAATTTTTCAACTTACTTCGTATCATCATAAACTCAATAACACACTTCCACAAAAAACGGATGCAGAACAAAAGATTACAGATCATTTTCTTTAATGGATATAAATGTAAAACTCCTAAATAAAATACCAGTTTATCACCTCCAGTAGGATATAAAACAACCAATACACCTTGACCAGTTCAGGAATTTTCATGCAGGCACAGCAGAGTAGGGTTGTAGAGTAACATAAGGGCTTAAAGAGAAATGCCCATGGACTACTCAAATTATTTAGTAAAGTTATGACCACCTTATGAAGCGAACATTTTGAGAAAAAAAAAAAGAAACAGTGATGAAAAGCAAAAAATAGAAAACACCTTGGAGAATGAAATGAGAAACAGACACACCTATTTTTCCTGGATATGGTGGAAAAGGGTGATTTATGAACTAATTTCACATAATTTGTGTGGTTCAAAAATCTAAACCAACGTATTAGTATCAAGTAATCCAAGGTTACTACAGCCTAAAGTTTTGGATAAAGCAAAACAGACAAAATTCCATGGATTATAAACTCCAAAAAATAACTAGAATGTAGAAACATCCAAAAATAGCAAGACCAAAGATTGATGACATTGTAGTTAGCAAATGCCTAATATAAAACAACTATTTTAAACTCACATATGAAAAAATTCTTTAAAGATTTTTAGATTATTGTAAAGTAAATGCACAAACACTGGCAGTTTAAAAACTAACAAAACTTCAGAAATTATAAATTATCAAATGTGAAGTAAAATGAATAGGATAAAAGACAGATAATACACAAGTGAAAATCTAATTTGTGAAATGAGATATGAAGACATCACTCAGAAGTACTGCATAAAGTCTAACTGTGGTCAGAAAATATTGCATAAATGATACAGAGTCTGTAAAATTTTCTGAGACCTTCCATATAGCTGACTTACTGCATGATCAATAGTCCATGTAGTTTGAGATAAATATTCCACATAGCTTGAGATCACTAAGTATTCCTGCATTGCCAGAGTGTTTTGCATTTCTCCAGTAGCTCAAGTAGCTAATTATGTCATTCATATGTATTTATTTTTCCTATATGCTTATTTTTCTTCTGTTAATCATTGCTTTCTTTGTTTTGAAACTATATTAACAGATGTCACAAAATATTCCTGAAAAACTGAACATTCTTTGTTATATAGTATATGATCATCTCAAATGATACAGAATAATCATGTCACAAAATAAAACAACCACTCATGACAAATACAAACAAATTCTTACTTAACTATGAATAAAAGAAAATTCCTTCAGTCCTAGAAAGATACCAAAAAAAAATAAAACACTTGTTTAAATTCAGAAACAAGTTAGCAATACTTTTCATTATCACTAAAATTAAACATAATAGTGAATATTCATGTCAACACAAAAAACAAAGCAATATGACGTGAAATATATAAGAATTTAGAATGAAGAAACAAAAGTCTTATTATTTACAGATGATAAAACTGTCTATACAGAAACCTGGAAGAATACACATATAAATTATGAAGATAGTTTAACCAGTTTGCCACCTATGAGAATATTATATAAAAGTCAGCTGCATTCCTTTAAAATAGTAATAAACATAAATCTTAGTTTAAGAAAAGAACTAAACAAGAATTTACAATATTCACACAAAATATAAAGAACCTAGATAGTGCCTTTTTGGATTAGCTTACATAGTTTATAGGAAGTCACTGTTCAATTTTCAAGAATGCTGTGAATCAGGGCCAGCTCGCCTAGGTGTGGCGAATGCTGGAGGTTTTGATATTAACAGGATTCAGATTCACATCTTGCCAACCAAAAGGGGGAGGGTCACGCCAGTGCCCAGGTTGCAGGAGCCCCTGTCTTGTTCATTCACTCATCACCCATGCTCTCAGCCTCGTCTGGAAGGACGGGAGTTCTGCATTAAGCATAATCTCGAAGATGAGAAGGCACCCTTCAAGCAGTGTAGTTATGTATCCACAAAGAATGGAAAAAGGTGGCCCATTGCTGCCCCAAAGCCGGAGAAAAAATATGGTGTGTCCTTCTGTGCTGAACATGCCCATAGGAATGCCCTAGCACTTCATGCTCAAATGAAGAAAATGAGCCCAGGGCCTATGGGTTTAACACTGTTTGCCAGCTGAGTTCACATGCTAAGATGGAGGTGGGATCTCAGACTCCAGAAAGTATCCATAGCAAAGTCAGTCAAATACTGATGGAGGACAGCTGGAATGATGGGGACCAGGAACCCATTATTGTGGATCAGACATGGAGAGGTGACCCTGACAAGTGAAGGTGACAGCACAGACAGTGATCACGAAGATCCCCTAAAACATGCTGACATCTACACAGCAGAAGTGGCCCTGACTATGTGTGAGAAGTTAACTCATTTGCAGTCTTTGTATACTGATCAATTTAAATGACTTTAGCATCTGCTCAAGGAGAAGCAGCGCTGGTACTTACATAACCACAAAGTGGAACATGAAGCTCTAAACAGCAGTCTCCTGACCGGTCCAGAGGGACTTTCAGCCAAAGAATGAGAGAATTTAGTGATTAAAATGTCTCCAGTGTATCGCCAGCACTATAGCGTGGAAGGCTTACTACACAGGCAACTAAAGGCACGCAGAATGTTGGCCACAGATGGTGGTGCCCAGCAGGCCTGTACCACTCATTCCAGTCACACGTGCTTGACCTTTGTGGATGATGTGCACTGTTCCAATCAGTCTCTTCCAGTGACCAGACACTGCCTCACCCATATTTGTCAGGATACGAATCAAGTTCTCTTCAAACGCTGCCAGAGATCTGAAGTGGTCCCCTGCAACAAAGCAGTTCCTGTAAGCCTCTCTGAGGATCCCTGCTGCCCACTGCATTTCCAGTTGCCTCCTCAGATGTATAAGCCCGAGCAGGTACTGTCTGTGCCAGACGATCTGGAAGCCGGCCCCATGGATCTGTACTTGAGTGCTGCTGAGCTCCAGCCTACTGAGAGTTTACCGCCAGAGTTCAGTGATGACTTGGATGTTGTAGGTGATGGTATGCAGTGCCCTCCTTCACCCTTGCTTTTTAATCCTTCATTAACCCTTGAAGATCATTCAATCAAAGAAACTGCTGAAGGCTCAGTGGACATATTGGGCCAGATGCAGATGGCTGCAGATGGGTGCCAATCCCAGGGATCTCGAAACTCTGAGAAAGTCTGTGCACCATTGCCTCAAAGTGAATTGGCTACTGCAAATGGGAAACCAGAACCCACTTCTATCAGTTGACAGTTTTATTCTAGGAACTATTTGATTTGGTGGATTTGAATTTCCCATTCTTCAAGCAAGTATCTCTGATCATCTCTTATTTAAACGGGGCAACTCTGCCTTGTTTTCCTTCTGAGTGTTATAGTCAAATAAAAGCTAAATTTGGGGAGAATGGGTCAGTAGTGTCCACAAGGTGTGCGTTTCTTCCCATCCTGGGCAAGGAAGAGAGGTAATCCCTATCGTTGGGATTGAGTGAATGTTTGGAACTTTGCCTAGTGGGAAAGACATCTTTGGAGTGGCATTTCCTAAGTCATGGGCAAAAATCCACATAGATGACTAAGTGGGGACTGTGTTTAAGAATGGTACCTTGGAAATACTGATTGTCACAGTGTCTGGTTATCTACCCAACGGCCTGCATTTCAGTCTTTCTTTATCACATCCACTGAATCTGGCAGTCTGAACCCTTCTCCTTAACTGAACTCTTGACTTTTATCCTCTGAAAAATATCCCACAGGATTGGGCCCTCCTTAACCATGTATCTTCTAATCTATGTAAATTTATGTGATGGGCTATCTTATGTAAAATAAAGTAAAAATGTATTGTATATAGTTTCTATTAAATGTTAAAGAAAACTTGAAAAAAGTATGCTGTGAATCAACTGTTAAATACAACTTTCTAAAAATAAATTATATAAACTTACAATTGAATAATTATGCTATTGCATCTTACAATTACTTATGACATTAAGATCATTGAACCCATTGTTTCCATCTGGTGAGAATACTATATAATAATGTGTTATTCAACATTTCTTTCCAACTCCACATTCAGTGATACCACCTTAGTAATTTGACATTAGTCATGGTAGGAGAATTTACAGCATGGAATTTAGCAAACTCTACAAATAGTTTCCCTTCTTCCACTTTTCAGAGAGTCCAGTGTCAACAATTTACTGCACACCACTAAACCAAGGAATAAATCTATCAAAATATGTGAAAGACCATTATGGGGAAATACAAATTATCTTTAAAATAATTTATTGAGCACCTATTATGTAGCAGCCACTGTCCAAGAAGTAACCATACAAATACAAAAAAAAAATCCTTGTTTTCACTTACCCTGTATCAAGAGAAACAATATATAATAGTGGGCTATATAGTATAGAAAAGAAAAGAAACTATTCTAGAAGACAAGGGCACAATTTTTATTAGTGACAAGTCTCAAAAGTTTTTGTTGGAATTTGATCATCTAATTCTAAAATTTACAAGAAAAAGCAATGATGCTAGGATAGATCAAATTTCTAAGAGGACTAAAGTTGAGAGTTTTTGACTCACTAATTTAACTTATTGAAAAGTTACACAGATTTAAAAATAGAGCATTAGCATAGAGATGGAGTCCAGACATAGACCTCACAAACTTGGAAGACTGGCATTCCAGAGAGAGCATTAGAGATGAGTGAAGAGGACAGAGACTATTATAACTACTATGCAGGGAAAGTTTTAAAACAATTAGAAGAAAACACAAGACAATGTTCTCATGACTTCAGTTCACAGGAGAATTTCAACAAGACACTGAAAACATGATACATATAGAAAAGAAACATACGACGTCTGGGGTTTGCTTGAGGAGAAGGGCAGTGAAGTGTGATTAGCGGTGCAGATGAAGTAAGAGTGCCCATGAATTGATGGAATTCACACAGTTATGGTGCAGTTGCAGGTACCTGGGGTTCACTCCACTCTTTTCTCTACTTTGGTGTGGATTTAAAATGACTGCAAATTTGGAAAAAATACAACACACATTTTGAAAAGAAAAAGACTCATATCCAAAGCATTTAAAGAGCCTCTGAAATTTTAATAAGAAATGAAAGAATTCAATAGTAAAGAAAATGAACACAGACATGAGTATGAGTATGAGTATTCTACAGATGAGGATTATGAAAGATTAATAAACATAGGAAAAGATGTTCAACCTCATCTGTAATCAGGGAATTAAAAATTAAACCACAAAGAGATATCATATGATATACACTGATAAAGGTTTTAAAGTCTGTGACTCAGTAGGAACTGATACGCAGCTGGTGCACATGTAAATTGCCACAACTAATCTGGAGAAAATGCATAATACCTACAACCCTACAGTTTGACCCTAATTATATCTGTTACCTGTATTTATGTGCACAAAGAAATAAGATGGAAGAATATTCTTAGCAGCAATATTTGCCCTGACAAAAACTACAAACAACTAAATTTTCTGCTAAGGACAGTAAAGATATTTCTTGTGAAATTTTCCTACATTACAGCAATGGAAATGAACAAATCTTTTTCATAAACAGCAACCTTAACACATCTCAGAAAATAAAGTTGAGTGAAAAAAGTAACTATATATTACATGAGTATGATTCAACTTACATTAAGCTCAAGAGAAGCAAAAATTATTAATTAAAATACATTAAGTGATAAAAATATAAAAGATAAAAATATTTTATATGTTACTTTCTACAGTTGACATATTTCACAATACAAATATTGTTTTTGAAAAGGCTGATGCACACAACATCTTTGGCAGAAGAGATTTTTTTTTCTGCAGTATGAGGTGCCATCTATGATGATCACTGTGATCTAGAAAACTGCCACTATATTATTAAAGTTCAAAAACCCACAGCACAGTACAGAGCTCAGCCACAGACAGCAAAGAGCTAGAAATCATTCAGTGGGAGAAAATGGCACATGCCTTCATCATGTCATAAAACACCTTAGCATATCTTTCATTTGGAAAAAAAAATTAAGAAAACTCTGGAGCCTTCAACTGTCTCCCAGTTGGTTCCCCCCACCCCGCCACCCTTTCAGAAGTGCAATTCTAGATGTTTTCATCTGGAATCAAATGACAATCAGACACAGAGAATGCAGGATTCCACTCTCCCCCAGGAGTACCTCTCACAACAATTTGTTACCCCACATAGCCTGTCTAGCTAACTGCAAGACCTCAGCAAGTTAACACTATTAGCAGGGAAAAATCATCTAAAACCCAAGCCAAGCTGAGTTTAACAATAAAGTTTATAGGCTTGAGGGTAACAGTGCACTCAATTTAAAGGCAGGTTAAGGTAAACAGCAATGAGTGGAAAAATCAATACTCAGTGCTAACCCTAGAGGAATGCAGTTGTCTCCTACCTGCTTTCAAGTTTCTTAATTCAGCCCATCCTATGTTTATCTATTTAAATGTCATATTGTGTCTTATTTGCTTTTTATTATTTCTCTCTATGGACCACTGATTTCTTGAGCACAAGAACAACCTTCTATTCATCTTCAAATGCCAAGCATTAGGCATACAGTAAGTGCTCAATAAACAGTAAGCTAATAAATGAATGAGGACATAGTGAATATATGGGCATTCATCTATTCTGTTTTCACAGGTAAGAAAAACAAGACCAGTCAATTTTTTCAAAATACCTAGTGGGTTGTTTGCTTAGTTGCCTTCTTACTATACCAGTTAAGGAACTCAGCAGAAATAGAACTACTAAGATATACACACACACGCGCGTGCAGGTTGGGGGGCGCTATTGTGAGGAATTGGTCCACACAATTTTGGAGGCCAAGAACTACAAAATCTGTCATCTGCAAACTAGAGACCCAAAACAGATAGTGGTATAACTTAGTCTAAGTCCAAAAATCCTGGAAACTAGTGAGGGTGATGCTGTAAATCCCAGTTCAGGGACCAGAGAAGACAAGGTGAGATATCTCAATAGAAAACAGAAAGCAATAAGGAACAATTTCCCTTTCCTTTGCCATTTCTTCTATTTAGGCACATAACAGATTGGATGATGCTTGTTTGCACCAAGGAAGGCAATCTTCTCCCTTGAGCCCATGGATTCAGATGTCATCTCAGCTAGACATGCCCTCAAAGACATACTCACAGAAAGGTTTATTCTGTACATCCCTGTGACCGGTCAGTTTGGCACACAAAATTTACCACCACACTTGCTGTTAAAAGGTATGAAATATAGTGTTATATTCCTACGGAGTTTGGGTTTTTCAAATTGTAAACTAATTATTTATTTTATTTTTTAAATTCTTACTTTGAGTATGATTTATTGAGGGAACAGGCAGTGAGCACACTCATATCAACCCTGAATCCAAAACTGGTCTAAACATAGCTACAAAAAAATCATTAATTCTGCATTTGAAGAGTTCTAACAAAATTTTAAGGAGCAACCATCATAGACTTAATTGCATTACATTTCACACATATATTTCAATCTGTCAGAACTAATAAAACAACTGTCATTGACATTATTTATATCAATTATCAATACCTAATACTAACGCTGTATCATGCAAGACTAAATATTACTGATTTCCTTGGGAGGTCTTTAAAACAAATGACAATTGTTTAATGCTCTGTTTTTACCTTTGCTTTGCATAGTCTGGACTCGGGAAATTTCTTCTTTTTTATGTTCTCAGTTACAAAAGTGAAAAGATGTTGATTGTAGCTCGTCCAACTAAATGTTTGTAGCAGGAGGATTTTTTAAAATGAAGTTTCTCATGGTATAACTGGTGGAAATTTAATTTGTCTCCTAAAAATTTGGTGTCTTAGTCACTTTTCACTCGTTGCCAAGACACAACACCTGACACCCAAAATTAGGGAAGGAAAGTTTTATTTCTTACAGTTTCTCAGGAGTTTCAGTCCACACTTAGTTGGCTCCAAGGAAGCATGGCGTGGTGGGGCTACTGTTCATGGCAGCCACAAGCCGCAAGCGTGCTCCAGAGAGAGAGAGAGTGCGTGAGAGAGAGAGGGCGGGCGGAAGCACAAGAGGAAGACCCACCTTCCCTTACACTGTATGTCAGCTCCAACCCTGAGTGGGTGCAGCACTCACATTGCCAATCCCCGTGCCAGACAACAAACCAGTAACTCAGTGCCATCAAAAGTATATGAGGACTTGGGGGTACATAGTATATCACCCAATACATTTAGTAATGAAAAAATATGGTAGTTTGTGTGACTATGTGCTCCAGAAGTCTTTGGAACTGCTTTGTGGAAGGAGTTTTGGAAGGTTTGGAGATGTCAGGTAGAGATACCTTAGAATGTTTTAAGCAGAGTTTAAAGGATAATTCTGATGTGAACTCAGAAGACCAGAGTGCTGACAGGAGTACAGAGAGTAAAGACTGTACTTGTGAAGCTTCAGGTTGGAATGAAAACTCTATCAAGAATTGGACTAAAATCCATGTGTGCTACATTCTGGCAAAGACATTGCAGGAGGCTGAGCTTAAAGCTTGTGAAGCAATTAACCTGGTGGAGGAACTACCAAGACAGCCCAATTTTCAGGTTGTAGTATGGCTACAGTTTTACACTTTTAGACAGCTTTATAGTGTTAATCAGGAGTAGAAAATTTAAAATTTTTTGCATTTGTCCAGAAAATAAGTATATGTAAATTTGGGACCAAAGAACGTATGGATGCTGAAGAAACTAGCACCATTTTTAAAAAATCAATTACTTTGAACCAGGACAAGAATAAGTCTTGGGCATCTCTCAAGAATCAATAAGACTCCACCACTGCAAACTGAAGTGCAGAAGTATAAACATTTCATTTAGCAATAGAGCCTTTGATCCCCTGCTTAAGAAGGGAAGGGACTGACTTCTCTAGATTTATTTTACCATGTCCAGCCATCCAGGCACTCAGAATGCACTGAAGTGATGGTACAAGTAGTCTGGCTACTGCTTGAGCTGGAAGTAGACCTTGGTGGTCCATATTATGCTGCTTTTATGGGCATGTAGAATACAAGTACTTACAGGATCATGGAAGCTTCCATCTAGATTTCAAAGAAAAGACTGAGAGTTCAGGAAAAACTTGTGACAGGGTTGGAGTCACTGCCAGGAGCTCAACAGTGTGATGCATGAAGCTGAGAGTGGAAGCCAAAGCTGTATTAGGATAGTAGGAAGTTAGAGATACCATGCATGTGGAATGTCTGCTAAGAAGAGTAACAGTCAGCAAAAATAGCCAGCCCAAGAGAGAGGCCAGATATACTGCAACCAGCAAAGCCACAGGTGTAGCTCATGATCATGTGCCTCATTTGCTGGAACAGAGGTATAGGATTTAATGTTCATCCTGCTGGGTTCCAATCTTGCTTTAATTCAATTAAATATTTATTTATTGTTCCCTTTTGTAATGGGAGTGTTTACAATGCGTCACTGTATCTTGGGAGCATATAAAGTGTTTTTTAAATTTTACAGGGCTTAACATCTAAGAGCTTGCCTGGAATCTCAGAGAAGACTTTGGACTTGGACTTTTGCACAGTTCACAGACAGTCAAAGCTTTGGGAAAGGAATTGAAGTATTTTCAGTTGTACACTAGGTAGTTACATCTTGTTAGACAGAATTACAACCCTACTATTCTCTTGATTTAGAGGCAAAACATTAAGGAGATGTGTCAGAGTGTCAAGGTGAGAAGGGCAGAATATGACAGTTAATTCTGATTGTCCACTTCTATCAGCTTGAGATGGGTCATGAGAGTGGTGTGAACTTGTATACTGTATCTGACCCACAATCCTTTCTTCTTTGGGATCTTTCCCTTCTCTTTGCTTCCTAGATGCCTCTTAACAGACACAGAAAAAGCCTTTGAAAAATCCAACATTCATTCCTGAGAAAAAAAACTGATGAAAATAGATATAGAAGGGCCTCATCTTGTTCTGGTAAAAGTCGTTTATGGCAAACCTAGGCCAATATCATATTAAATAGGGAAAATTGAAAACTTTCTTTCTAAAATCAGGAACAAGACAAGTATACTGACTATCAATACACCTTTTAACACAGTACTCAAAGCACTAGTCAGAGCAATCAGACAAGAGAAAAAAAAAAGCAATATAGATAGGAAAAGAAAAACTCAAATTAACATTATTTGCAGACAACATGATGATCTACATAGAAGATCCAAAAAATTTTAGTAAAAGAATCCTAGAATTAATAGCAAATTTAGCAGTGTAGCAGGACACAAAATCAACACACACAAAAATCAAGTGTTCCTGTACCTCAATTAATTAACCAAGAAAGAATTTAGGAAAAAATTCAATTCACAATAGCACCAAGAAAAATTAAACACTTTGCAATTCATCTAGCCAAAGAAGTGAAAGATCCCCTGCAATGAAAACTACAGTTGTCTGAAAAAGGAGACAGAAGACATCATAAAATGGAAAGATAATCTCTGTTCCTAGATAGATGGAATCAATATAATCAAAACGGCCATACTTCTAAAACTGATATACAGATTTAATGCAATTCCAATGAAAATACCAATAGCATTCCTAACAGATCTAGAGAAACAATCATAAAATTCATATGAAACCAGAAGAGACCCAGAATAGCAAAAGCAATCCTGGGCAACAAAAGCAAAGTAGGAGGCATCACAATCCTGAATGTCGAGTTATGGTACAAAGCTACAGAACTGAGGGACACTGTAATATCATTCATCTATTTTTTCACAATGGCCAGGTTGTAAAAATCTTAAGAACTGCTTAAGGTTAAAAGAGATGAAAGATATGCAATAACTAAATGCAATGTCTGATTCTAGATTTCATCTTACACAAATACACAGTTGCCAGGAATGATCATTAATGGGACAGTTGCCAAAATGTGTGTGTTGACAATAGATTAAGTATTAATATCACATCAGGGTTAAATGTATTTATTTTTACAATTACACTTTTTAACAAAAATGCTCTTGTTTCTATAGAATAAAGCTAAAGTATTCAGGGCTATATACAAAATAATAATGTACACATAGAAAGAGAAAATGGTAGTGCAAATATGGAAAAAATCTTAATATTTGATAAATACGGCTTTTGGGAAGTTCTTGTACTTTTTACCTTTTTTGGGAATTTTAAATTACTTCTAGTAAAACAGCAAGAAGGTAATCACATAAATATTTATTTGCCAGTGAGCAATCTGGGAATGAAAGATGTCTAGGCAGTCACAGTACCTGCCCTCTTTAGTATAAACAAGACACAGGTAAAGAAAAACTCAAGTATATAACAAACAATTATAAACGGTGATAAATGCCACCGAAAGAGAAAAATGGATCCTTAAATAATAAAGTGAGCAGAAGTGTTTCCAACGGAAGCACTGCTGTAAAGGTCCCAGCACATCTCTCGGAGAAGGTGACATAAACCAGAGGCATGTGGAAACTCAAGAGAAAAGCAACAAAGGTGTACAGGGAAGCATGTGCCAAGGTCAGGAGCTGGGTCCTCGGGTTCTTAATCACAGTCTAAACTTGCAAAGAAAGGGAGGAAAAGTATAGCAGCAGAGTACCAGAGCAACAGGAGCATAAAATCAGAACAGCCTGGGGAACAATTTTGGACAATGGGCATGCTCCAAACAAGAAGATAACACGGTAGAAGGCTGAAAAACACACATAGTGAGGAGCAAGCCAGTAGTCCGAAACAAAGTTTCTCATTAGAGTGAGTGTGTGAGAATAATCACAAAACCAAAAGGTGATAACCTTTATAATAACAACTTTACCTGATCTGGTCATAAAGCAGTCAGTATGCTTCACTGTGCAGAGGGTGAAAAGAACATGGTTCCACACTGATTTGTACTGACACTTGGAGCATCACAGCTCTGAGAGTGAACTTTCAAAAAGGAATGACATAAGCCTCTGAAACATCCTCCAGAAGCCTCCATGAGCTGATGGGTAATGCTTAGATTCCACTAAAATCCCATGAACTCTTTGTCAAGAATTGTAGCTGTGTAATGAATCTAAATTTGGAATTTTATCACATATGTAATTGACAGAAGCTTGGAAACACCATCTGTTATATTTAAACTTCAGAAATTTTCTCTAGAAATGTTCCTCTTCTCAAGGAAAAAGATTCTTTAATACAAGTTTGGTAGAATAAAGAATGAGATGTTCTAACTGCATGCAACATTTTATTCCCTGAAATACAACTGAATTCACAAATTATTCCAGCATTTCAACACCAGTTAATATAAGAATAAAAATGAAAATCTCCCTCAGCATTCTTGTTTTCTGTCTTTAATGAGATGAGCTCAATTTAACATTTACGCCATTCTTCATATTTTTCATTTATCCCTTCAGTCTATTTTCCTAAAATCCCACATGAGTAGGAGTTTTTGCTCAATTTATTCCTACATTACCAGAAAGAGAAGCCTAACTATTACGAATACTTATTAATAAGTTAAAAGAGTCTATAGTTTATCTAATTCTTTCTTAAATGAAAATCAATATTGTATAAATCCAATCAGTTGTATATACTTTGGGTATGGTATTTAGATACCTGTAGACTACTTTGCTGTCTGACTCAGTCATTGTCATGCAAAGTTGAATCCTTAGTTTATATCAACATTTTCCTCCATTCCTTATAACCACCAGTTGAGTATTATTATCTCCATTTTATTCAAGAGAAAACTGAAATCCAGAAAAATCAAGTTGTTTTTCAAGGGTCAAGCACTATGTGGTGAGTGCTATCTTATATGTGGTATAGCAACTTAGTCACCTTTTGGTTATAACTAGAAATCTAGGTTCTAATCCAAGCAATACAGCCTACATATATTTAGAAAAAATGAAGGCCTAGATAAACAGATAGATATTTAAAAATATAACATTTTATGTCTATAGTAAATAATTAAAAATAATTGCCTACATTAAGGAAAATGAAACGTTTGGGTGAATTTGCCTTTCAATCACCATAATCCCTTGGATTTGTTCTCATTTGTTATTTGTTTACCTTCCCTCCCTCCTTGCCTCTTTCTCCCTTTCTTGTTCCCTTCTTTTCTTCCCTCTTTCCTTCCATTTACTCAGCTATATAGAGCTCTTTTCTCCAGAAGTGTGCAGTATAGACATCTACATCACACAAGGAGACACTAAATAACCCTTGCTCTTGTTTCTGAATAGCCTGTCCCCCTTAGTAGCTGTGATCAATCCATGCTCTCTGGACCATTCATCACAGAAATTAGTCCTGCAAGGTTGAGGTGTTCCCCTGTCACATGTGCCCATATGGCAACAATGTTTTATCCCATACATTGTCCAGATCACCTGATTTTTATTGGCTTCATATTCTCTCACATGTATTTCTGTTCCTCTGTATAAACAACACCATGCATGCTCTCCAGCAGCAGCAGATGTATTGGTTGGCTCCTCATTTTGCCTGCCTGTCCTTGCTGCAATGCCCTGAGGCAAAGCCCAGATAAATGGACCCATCTCCTGACAGCTGCACTGGGCGATACTACCCACTGGCTCACAAAGAGTAAATGTCGACCATTAGTTGTCCCAGTCCCATTTTGTCATGCTAATCTTCTAAGAAGGCCTTCTCCATCCTTATGTGAACACTTTAAGGAAACTCAGTCACCTTACTGCTCTCAATTTAAGCACAGTGTTTGCAATTTTCTGAGAGGAGGACTGGGTTCATCAGTCAACATGAGTAAAAACATTCAGTATCTTGTTAAAGCCACTGAACTGTAGTCTGATAATTAATCTGCTTCCTTCATTTGTAGTTTTTGATTAGATGCCAGACTTATTGATGTAACTCACCATCTGGAAATTAAATTAAAAGGAAGCCTCCTTTTTCTATTATCCATCTCTGTGCTTGAGTAATATTTTTAAAGTTTGAATATAATGTATATGAATACTATGTCGATGCAAATTATGAGGATTATTTTGATCCTTATTTATTCTTCAGCATTGTTCTCTTCTAACAGTTCACACTTCTCACATTTCAAAGTTGTTTTTCAAGCAAATAATTATTACCTAACCACCCAATGGCATTTTAGAACTGAAAGCAACCTAAGTATCTTGCTTCTTTAACACGTTCTTATTCTACATGCTTTTGATGATATTTGTACCTCATTTTACTACTGAAGCACATACACAGGTCTGTCTGCAGGAGATGTCTTCAAATCCTCACAGTGACCCTGTGACTGAAGGGCTCCTCCTCTGTGCTGCTTCCCAAATGCCACAAGTTGAGCAGCCTTTCTCCGCCAAGCTCTTCTCACATGATGTTTCTGCTTTGCATCCAGCTGACCATGGACTAAAACTGAGCCAAAATAAACCTCTCCTCCTTTATGTTGCAGGAGTCAGGTATTTTCCCCCAACAATGGGACAGGTGAGTAATATAACCAGGTAGATCCCATAATTTGGCTAAGAATGAAGAGTCTATACAGTATACTGGTCAGTGCAAAAGTGACATCATCCTGTCCAAAATGTAGCTAGTTTATTTTAAACTAATATTAAAACGAGGCAAATTCCTAGCCTAGTTGTAGAGTTCTACATATCACTCTCATGGTTTTATCTTCTTAGAGTTTTCTAGGAAACTGCAGTAAAAATTAAGGCTATGCTCAGGCAATGATAGTGATTATGACTCAAGATGCTAATAGTCATGTCAAACTGACCATACAAGTGGTATTACTAGTCTCATCCAATTCTTAAAAAATGAAATTCAAGGAGATCCCTTCAGTCACCTCAGTGGTGAGGCTAGAATTTGAAGACAAAGTCAACCATTTTTGTTGCCTTGTGCTTTAGAATTCAAAAGCTTCCTTTACACTCTTTCTGACCACTTCTGTGTTGTCTAGCTAAAAACTAATGATTATAAAAATCACCAGTATTTTTCAGGGCTGAACCTGAATCTCAGAGAGACTAAGTGACTTGTCCTAGGTCACACAGCTAATAAAGGCTCAAGTTCAAGGATTCTAATTTTAACACCTTGGTGTTTCACTCACTCTTTCAGGCCTCCTTCAGTGTTCACATAAAAAGAGCAACCACGTAAAACATCATAAAATTTTACAATGTATCTGTGAGTGTGTGTATGAGTGCGTGTGTGTGTGTGTGTGTGTGTGTGTGTGTGTGTGGTACTGGGGATTGAATCCAGGGTCTTTGCACTAAACTACAACCACAGGCCCTATATTTTTTTTTATTTTGAAACAGGGTTTCTCTCTAAGTAGCTAAATTGCCAAGGCTGTGCTTGAACATGTCATCCGCCTGCCCCAGAGTCCCAGAGTGCTGGGATTACAGGTGTGTGCTATCATATTCACCTGGAACAACACTTTTAATGCATCAAGTATACAGATTTTATTTTGTCTGAAAGATATTGGTACTAAATTTGAGGATCTGGAGATTCCACAAGGAAAAGGCAGGCCTATGACAGGCAGATCCACAGCACACATACTTTAATGAGCGGTACTTCTAACCGCACGGGAGGAAGTTCCTCTGTGCAAAACTACTTCCAGAAACAGGCAGAAGGCCACTACCAGAAGAAAAAGAGGGCAAGGAACCTACAGCGGAGGAAGGAGAAACTGTAGAAAAGGCTCCCCTGTCCAGGTGAGGCTGCTCTGCAGCAAGGTGAAGACCGTCTGGGTCTGTGGATTCAAAGGACAGCAGCGTTTTGTCTTTCACAGCTGAATCTGTCTCAACTATGGTTACCAGATGTAGGCACAGTCTCATAGGTCATGCAAACTGCACAGGCTTGCAATAATGAAATATATGCTTCTTTGGGCTACATTTAAAGCAACTCTATGTTCAAGAACTTGAGTTTGGTGCTATATAATCAAATGAGCCTGTCATGAAGAAGGAAACCACACAGAGACCAGGTTAGGCTGTTATGCCATGACCACCCTTCCCGTGTTTATGGAATGGTACACAAGTCTCTCACCAAAAACACTTCCATTTCATCTTTGAAATGCAAAAGAATAATAATCAAATCCATGAGGTTTTCCTGATGTTTATACTTTTAACAAACTATTTCATAAGCACTGCCCTGATCTCAGACTATAAATACAAACAAAAAAATGAATTTTTCAAGTTTTGCAATTTCTGTCACCAAACTCAGTCAGCATTAGAAGTTATGGCATAAGTTATTTGTTGAATAAACTGATGTGTATATGGAAGAATAGTCTTTGGGTTTTGGAATTTCTATGTACTATAGCCTCTATTCTGTCCTCGACATTTTTCTCAAATGGGGTAGAGATTGTGTGCTGAATTCTGGCAGCTAGTTAATTTTGACAAACTGTTGACTCCTTGAAACAGCCATCAAATACCATGAATACTAAAAACTCAAGAATTTTTATAGAAAACTGAAGTTTACATGCACAGTTTCTGACCCTGGGTTTAAATTATAATTCAGAGCCTTGCCTAAAATTTAAGCATATTCACTGAAATATTCACATAAATCTTTAGGGTTGAAAAGCATAAGAAATAATGTTAGGCTACTTCCCCCAACTTGTAGATGAGATTGAATGAAGTCACAAGGTCACAAAGCCGAATGGCAGCCAATAATCAAATAGAAGTCAGGAATCATGAGTTCAAAATGAGTTCTTAAATTCTACTATGCCAGGCAACCACTTCATGCATCCTTCATAGTCTCTGGCCAAAAGAAGAATACACAGATGGTGGACAGTAAAAAATTTAACACCACTGTGCTTTTAGTATTTTGACTCTTGTCACATTGATCTCCATACAATTTAAAAAAAATAAACCAACTCCATGAGTAGATAATGATTCACTGAGAATGGTAATGAGCACTGCTAACACAGACACTCATTATTTTCACTGAAAGAATTGAGTTATTTCTTCTATCATAGACCTGATTACTGGGTTTGACCAAAAGATCTAAAATTCTTCAACATCATGTGCTCTTAATTTTTAACTTATTTTTAACACACGCCACTAGTTATTAGAAATGTCTAAGAGAATGCCATTACTGACTAAAACATCCTTGTGTTACAGCAAGCTAGTGGAAGAAGGGTTTCCTTTTGCTAATTATCTGGACCTACCAGATTCTGTCACAAAGTTTCAGCAATTAGAACTTTCATTCCGCTCAAAGAAGCTTTCTTGTAAAGTTGTGAATTGTCCTACACTAAATGAGGAAAACTCAAAGACATTTGAGGGAAGCATTAGTCATGTTCATAAAGCCTTCATTAAAACTTCTAAAACTTCTAAAGACACAATTTCATCCATTGATAATTAGGAATGTAAAGAAAAGTCTCCTACACATGAGTGTAGTATAAAAGGCATCCCTTATACAGTTTATAGTCGATATATATTTATACTGATTAATGAATCTACAAACTTAAAAATGAAATTTAATCATTAATGATTCTGATGAAATAAAACTTTAAACAAAACTTGACATAATGATCACATTGTATTTTTTTATTTTTTATTTAAAAGAGAAAAAACATAGAAAAGAAAAACAAAAGCAAAAAAGACAACAACAACAAATCCAAAACAATAACAATATAGACTTTCAAAACAAGACGGTAGGAATTTAGCAATGGTTGTTATATTGCATACTGTTATCTTCAAAAGAGTTGTTCAGATTACCAGATATAGACATGTAAAATTGATCTGATCTTATGAGTATTAACTGTTCTTTTCCAAGAACTAATACAATTAGTAGTATAGTCATCTTAGCTATTTTATGTATATATATATACAAATTTGTATCTTTTTCCTTTTCCATTCCTTCTTCCCACCTTTCCTCTATCCCAGTTACTTTTCTCCTTTGAGCAGTTTCTTACCCTTACACTATATTTACTGTAGATTTTGGATCTTACTAGCTCTTTCAGTTTCTTACACTACGGAGACAATATGGTATTTACACATGTGAATTTGATTTATTTCACTTATGAGTATGGTCTCAAGTCGCATCCATTTACCTATAAAAGCCTCGATACAATCCTTCTTTATAGCTGAGTAGCACTCCATTGTATAAAAATATCACATCCTTTTTATCTATTCCTCAGGTGATGGGCATTTAGGTTGTTTCCAAGAATTCGCTATTACAAATTGTGCTGCTATAAATGTGGGTGCATATATCACTGTGGCATGATGTTTTCAATTCTGGGAAAATGCCCAGAAGTGGGTTAGCTGGGTTAAATGGAACCTCTAATCCTAGCTTTTTGAGGAGCCTCCACACTGATTTCCACAGTGGTTACACCAGCCTACACTCCCACCAACAGTGGAGAAGTGTTCCTTTGTCCCCACAGCCCCTCCAGCACTTGTTATTGGTTGATTTCTTGATCTTGGCCATTCTTTCTGGAGTGAGATGGAATCTCAGTGTTGTTTTAATTTGCATTTCTTGTATGACCAATGATGCTGAACTTTTTTTATATATTTATTTGCCATTTGTATTTCTTTCTCTGGGAAGCATGTATTCATCTCAGATGCCCATTTTTGGATTGGATCCTTGAATTTTGGGGGCCTGATTTTTTTCAGTCCTTTATATGTTCTAGACAGAAGTCCTTTGTCTGAGAGACAGTTGGCCAAAATATTTTCCCAATATGTGGGTTTTCTTTTCACTCTGTTGGAGATTTCTTTTGACATGGAAAAACTTCTTAATAAGACGAGATGCCAGTTGTTGATTCTGGGAAGCATTTTCCATGCAGTTTGATTTTTGTTCAGGAACATTCTGCCTACTTCTATGTCATCAAGATTGCTACCTACCTTGTCTTCTAGCAGACTTAGTGTTTCTATTTCAATATTTAAATCTTTGCTCCATTTTGACTTTAGTTTAGCACATGGTGATAGGTATGGCTCTAGTTTTAGTTTTCAGCATATGGAAAGCCAGTTTTTCCAGCACCACTTATTAAAGAGGGTATTTTTCTTCCAGTGAACATGTTTGGCCCCTTTGTCAAAGATAAGGTGGCTGAATGTGTTTTTAGTTCTGGTTGTATCTTCTAATATATTCCATTGATCTTCAGGTCTGTTTTTATTACAGTACCACGCTAATCTCATCACAGTAGCTTTGTAGTATGACTTCAAGTCAGGGATTGCGATAGCTCCTGGCTTTCCTTTGTTGCCCAGAATTGTCTTTGCTATTCTAGGTCTCTTCTGGTTCCAGATGAAGCTTAGGAACGATTTCTCTGTATCTGTGAGGTATGCTAATGGTATTTTGATTGGAATTGCATGAAATCTATATAACAATTTTGAGAGAATGGTCATTTTCACAATGTTTGTTCTTCCTATCCATGAACAAGGAATGTCTTTCCATTTTCTGAAATCTCTGATTTCTTTATTCAGAGTACTGTTATTTTCAATGTATAGATTTTTTACTTCCTTTGTTAGGTTGATTTCTAAGTATTCCTTTTTTTTTTTTTTTTTTGGATGCTATTGTGAACAATGGACCACATTGTATTTAAACGTCTCTGTGTAAACACCTTTATCCAAAATAAGAAAATGAGAAACTAGAGAAGCAGGAGAAATAAAAGTGAAGAGAGCCCCAGGTGAGGGAGCAATAGATATGCATCTGGTCCTACTTCCAGTGCTAACTAACTAAAACTCTGAATAAACCAATAACCTCTGAGTCTCTGTCTCCCCCTCCTCCACTCCCTCAGAGCTGCTGCAGGTGGATGTACTTGAGAAACTGGGGCAACAGTAACTGCCTCTGTCCAGCTCTTCAGCAAAGTGTGCCACTGAACAAGATTTGCCAGACATGCTCTTAATCTCAGGGTTCCATCTGCATCCCATTCTGGAGAAATGATGAGTCTGGCCATACCAAATGAGCTTCCACTGAATGTGTTCAAACAGATGCTGCTATCCAGAATAAAACCCCACTCTGAAAACTGTCTTTTAAACAAAAACATAATTAAGCAAGCAAAACACTCAATAGGCAATTTGGATACATAAATCCCTTCCTTCCTGACCTCTGCCCAGAGCTGAGAACCACTGACTTAGATGAAGTCTGTTACTGGTGAAGTGCCACTATAGGAGTAGAATTCATTATCATGAATGCTTTCCATACAAAATACTTAATAAGGTCTAGGAGTTGTTCAAAGTAAATTATGTACTTTTAGAAATTTATAATACTAAGTCCCATTTATGTGTGAGCTGCTGGAATAAATGGTATAATAGGTTAGTGTCCTAATCTAAATAATGTAACATATTTATTAAAATAAAGTAGCCATTTCTAATTAAAATTTTTAATGTTTTACTTAATATATTCCATGCACTAAAAGCTTTAGAAAAGTGCTAAGAGTTCATAGTTTTTTTATTACAGACTGAGAATTTTTTGCAAATTCAGTAGCTCTGGTGTAATATGGGGTCTTTCCTTAAAGTATACATTCCATTTCCAAATGTTCAGAGCTCCAACGCATAGGAAAGAAGAAAATGTAGTGAATTTCTTGAAGGGAAGATTTTTCTTCATGCAGTCAGAAAAGATTCCTTTTTGCCTTTTGTTACCATTTCAGAAATCGAGTTGACTAAGTAGGTTACGTGCTACTCCCTGAATGCTGGTATTTCCTGTCTGAGTTCAAGACAAAGCAGAGCAAAGCCGCACCTGCACACAGCTGCCACGCGGCACGCGCTGAGCCAATGCGGCGGCCTGGTCACCGAGCAGCCGGCACACACCAAACTGGGAGTGATGAATGTCTGATGCACCAACTAGCTGGTCTAATTAAATAACAGTGGTTAATTACTATTTATCATGTGATTGACATGGACAGAAGCACTCAGACTTGTCAGATGGTAAAAAGAACCTTGCAAAAAAATCAAAGCTCTGTCATTTCAATGATCTACTTTAAAATGACGTGTCAGAGAAGGTTTTTTTACTATCATGTGTAGCTGAAACACATATGAGCTTGCTTTATCTTGCTAAAACTGAGGTCCTGGTTCTATTTAAGTAAAAATCTTCCTTTGATGTCATGAAAGGTTATAAAGCCTAAATGCCATAATATTTTAAGTGTGCAGGAGTAGTGTAGCTCCTATTATCAATTTAAGCACCAGCATATTTAGGGGCTGGAGATTTAAGGTCATGAGTTCAATCCCCGGTACCAAAAACAAAAAATAGTATGTTTGAATATGCACCACTAATCTGCTGGACAGGGTTAGTTCTCACTCTTTGCATATTTACTAACTGCATCTCAGAAGGACTTTGTTTCAATTCAAAACTCCTCCAGTTAGCCAGTCCAGTGAAATGTACTGTCCAGCTTGTCCTTGGACCTTAGACGCTCCAGGATCTAAGAAAGGGTATCAGGAGAATCTGAGATCTGAGCCTTGGGTTTTGAAACTAGATAAGACTTGTTCCACAACTATCATGTTTAGGAGCCCCCTCCTTTTTCCCCCTTTTTTTGGCATCTATAGAAAAAAATACCATCTGTTTCATTGCCCTAAAAAAAAAAGTATGAATGCCAACCTATACTTTCAATTATTTATCATCTAAAACACACACTACACACACAAAAGGCTTCATGAATAACATTTTCTCCTTTTGTGAAAAGCGTAGATGGGTAAATAGACATAGATTCCTAAATGGGAAGATCAAGGCCATGTCCATCTTTACTAAACATTACTGCTTTACTACCATACCAAAACCAAGCAACTAACAGAACCTTTCCTATCTCCTTGGTGATAGTGACATAATTGCTGCCTTAAAACAAAAAACCATAGATAAAAGCTAACACTGCAAAATCACAACACACTTGCAGGAAAGGCTTGAAGATGCAGGACCATTGTAAAATCCATCAGTGTGTGGCCAGGGTAACACCCTCATTCTCAGTGGGATAATCTAAGGATGCTTATTTGCAATGCACTTTCCTGCTACCCCCACACCTCTGGGAATGGATATTCGCCACAAATACCCCATGGTGACACTGGCACCCCTGAAGGATGAAGGTAGGCTGTAGCTAAGGTGCTCACCTAACACTCTCCATCAAGGAGCTGTGCTCACCATTCCCTTCCACCCTCATCCACATCAGCCCTGAGAAGAAGAAAGAAAACTGATTTTCTGCACTCACTAAAGAGGAAAGGGAAAGGCCACCAGGGCAAGGAATTAACTGTCAGGTTGTGTTTTGCTTCCTATCCAGTTTAACATACTCATTGATTGAAATGTAGACTCATGTAGTGAAAGCCTTAAGGGGAGAAGAAAGACAATCCAAAAACAGTAATTAAGTTAGGAGGAAGGAAGTTGAAGAGGGAAGAACAGAGCAACTCTGCCTAGGTGGTGGAAGAGAGCAAAGGAAATGCTGCTGTGGTCATGGGCATGGTCCCACTCCGGGGGGAAAATCAGATGGCTCAATTCCTAAAACTGGATCTGAGGGAAACAGGGCTCTAAGACGTTTCACTTGCTCACCTGGGACCTGGAGGAACGGCTTCACACAGTGACTTGGCAAGACTCTGCCCCAAAAGCTGTGAGGTGTAGCTCAGCACAGGAGTCCTGGGTTCAATCCCTAGTGCTGGAGGGAAGAAAAGTCCAGAGTTGGCTGGACAGCTGGCTGCCTTTGAAGAAAAGGAAGCAGGAAAGCTATGGAACGGCAGCAGGTAACAAAACAGAGATGGCAGAGACTGTGGCCATCAGAAAACAAAAACAGCCCAGTAGACTCTAGGAGGTGGCGGAAATGTGTAAATCCCACAAAAATAGAAAGGAATTGGGAGGAGTGGGTTAGTGCTGTCCACTCTAATTAGTCCAAGTGATCTACATATTCACAGTTCATTTTTGTGTATTTTTTTCTTGTTTTTGAGCCAAATGACTGGCTTCTATAACTAAATCTGTCCTCCATAAAAATTCTCTACATTCAGATTGTTTCTTAAACTCCATTTTTTATATAAATGGGTTCTGTAGTTTTACTAGAGGTTACGTTGTTTTCGTTATTGTTGCCCACTTTTATATAGTGGGGAAAAAAACCTGATTTATGATGCATATTTAAAAAGTCATTGTTGCTGGATGTGATGGTGGCACATGACTGTAATCCCAGCACTCAGGAGGCTGAGGCAAGAGGATCACCATGAGTTCAAGGCCAACCTGGGCCACCTAAGCAAGTTCAGGACCAAACAGAACAGGGCTGGGGATTTCACTCAGTGGTCTAAGCACTTGCCTGGCAGGTGTGAAGTTGTGAATTCAATCCCCAGTACCAAAAAAAAAAAAAAAAAAAAAAAAAAAAAAAAAAAAAAAAAAAAAAAAAAAAAAAAAAAAAAAAAAAAAAACAGAACAAAACAAAACAATGAAAAAATAAAAGGCCATTGGGGACTTAATAGGGACTTGGGAACATACTACTAACTGTTTTTGCTGCTTCATGAGAAAAAAATGCATTCTGAGTTCTGAAGAAACAATTTATAAACAATATTTTGGATAAGTATATATAGGTTATTGAAAACCTCTTGTACAACTAAATTCTGCCAAACTCTACCTCCTTTATGGCTGTTCAGCACAAAAGTTTATATACAGTGCCCCCTAGTGGTATTAATACTTATTTCCATACATACAGACACCTGAGCACAAAAATTTCCAGATAAGTGTATGTACAGTAAGTTCCCAATTTACAAATATTCGAGTTGTAAACTTTGACACATATGAATGGACCCCACATTTGGTTTTCTCATGCTTTACATTATGTACTGGTGCCAAATGTGTATAAGACACTTTTCATTCTTATGAACAAATCTGATTTATGAATAGGCTCCTGGAACTGAACTTGTTCATTAAATCAGGAACTTACTGCATTTATGGCAGCCTTGGAA
Source organism: Dasyprocta punctata (assembly GCA_004363535.1). Taxonomy (NCBI): domain Eukaryota; kingdom Metazoa; phylum Chordata; class Mammalia; order Rodentia; family Dasyproctidae; genus Dasyprocta; species Dasyprocta punctata. Next base: position 10,769 of record RJWM01011310.1, on the reverse strand, counting down.
TCATACAATTTGATTATTTTAAATTTGGGAAATACTTAAGAAATATTATTTGAGTCTATTATACTATCTAAAATTAATCATTGTTCACTTAATCATGGAATGAAAGAAATAAGTTCTTCAAAGAATCAGTGAATGGAGGTCCACCAAGGTTTTGTTCCTTATAAATTGTGGACATTAGTATGGATACAGTAATGACTTATTTAAGACATTCTTTCTAATTTAAATTTCTTCTTCACTTTTTTTAAGTTCGTCATTTTCTCTTTTACCTGATGTTCCTGGACAGATCTTATTCCTAGTAACATAGTAATAACAGTCAAAAAGAAAACACTTTTTTCTCATGGCACCTTCACCATCAAAGACTGAAATCAGGTCTCTGATTTATACATTATTATTATCATACTCACCCAAAATTTTTTTCTTCTGCACTAAGTTGCTAAGGCTTCTTAGGAGCCTCTGAACAAATAAAACTTCCAAAGTGAAGCTAATAACAGAAATTATGGCAGGCTCTTTGCTGTTCTCAGGCTTAGATGCAAGGTAAGTTTAAGTTCAATTAAGTCATATTATTTTCACATACTTGTCACAGTATTTCACAGAACATGGAAAAAAACACAATCTAACCAAAAGAGGTTATAAGGAAAGATCAGACCAAAGAGAACAAAGAAACTGAGGGAAAAAAAGAAAAGTGCCAACATAAAAGCACAACATTAAGAAAAGAAAAAATAGCAGTAACCAAAAGATGAAAATGCAGGTGTCCATTTTTCTTCCTACAAACAGATGATTAGCTACAAAGAAAAGCTTGCGACTTTGGACCTAGGTAGTCTAATACATCTTTCGACCATACCTAGACCTGCTTACCTTTACCAAGCATCATGAGGCCAGGAAACTGGCTACCATACATCATGGTGGTTTTCTAAGTGCTGGCCCAGAAGCAGGAGTGTCCCTAGCACCTGAGAATTTGCCAGAAATTCTCAAGCTCTGTCCCATATTTTTACCTCCTGCTCATATCTTGCTTGAAGAACACTCAGAGAGTATGTCCACACCACTCTCGGTGGCAAGGGTAAAAGATTCCGCTATTCTCTGCTGCACAAAATTACACACTGAACTCCAAGAGGCCTCTCAACCTGCCTCCGCCTGTCACTACCTGCAGCCATTTCTGCTAATCGCTTCTCTGTTGTGAGGCACACAGGGACGCGGAACTTGGGTTTCCTTCTCCCAGCCTTCCCACAGTGAGGAAGACTAGGTCTGCCTTTCTCTAAGGACACCTCCACACCTGAAGTGCCCATTTTTCTCCCTATGCTCCACCCCTTTCTCAAATTCCAGTTTCCTATCTACCAGTTAAGAAGCTTAGAAGCTGCCACTCTGGACCAGGTCCATGGTGCATATCTGTAATCCTAGCTACTTGGGAGACTGAGACAGGAGGATTGCAAGTTTAAGGCTGGTCTGGGAAATTCAGCAACATTGTTTTAAAATTATTTTCAATGATAGTGAGGACTGAACTAGGGCCTGCCCACTGAGCTACAACAGCAGTCCTTTTTCTATTCTGTATTTTGAGATAGGGTCTCACTAAATTGCCCAGGCTGACCTGGAACTTGCATTCAAAATTTAAAAATATTGTAAAGAGTTATATCTTCATGGTAGAGTGCTTGCCTAGCATGCAGGAGACCGCTGGATGCAATCCCCAATACAAGAGACAAAAGCAAAGTTGCCACTCCCTCCTAACAGCAAATAAAAAGCCAAGCAAGTGAAAACCCAAGCAACTAAAAAAATCAACTCTTTTTGCATCTGTCAGTTTGGCCTGTATCACAGGCCAAACAGATGTACCAAAAATGAGAGAGATACATGCATACACATGTTTATAGCAGCACCACTTATAATCACTAAATCTTGGAAGCAAACTGTATGCCCATTCACAGATAAATGGATAGAGAAAATGCGACATATGCAATGGAGTAGTACTTAGCCACAAAGAATGGATGCTCCTTGAGATCATAATGCTAAATGCAATATATCAGACACAGAAAGTTAAATATTGCATAATTTCTCTTATATGAGAAATCCAAAGTATAAATAAAAAACAAAATAAAAGACAGACGATAAGGCACAGGGATATAGCTCAGTGGCACAAGCGACTGTCTACCAAGCACAAGGTCCTGAATTTGATTCCTGGTACAAAAAAAAAAAAAAAAAAGACAGATAATAAGAAAAACAGAGGTGTACTTTGTGGCTTGACAAAAGGTTGACAGTGCATTACCATACCATCAACCTCTGTCCTGCATTCACATTTGACCAGCACATTTTGAAAGACCTACTTATTACAGTTCCTCCTAGCCAGTACATCATGTTCTCCTTTCAACACAAAATTACAAAGTAAAAAGCAATTTGAAAAGATTGAACAAGCAATCTGAGTATCATATATGGCAGGAATGTTGGAATTGTCAGAGGAGGAATTTTTTAAATTGTTACCAACACACAAGAGCTCAATGGGAAAAGTAAACCACCCACAAGAACAAATGAATAACATCAGTAGAAGACAGATACATATAAAAAAAGAATTTTACTGTATACTAGAAATCAAAACTGCTATAACACAAATGAAAAATGCCTTTCGTGGGCTAATGGATAGTTTGGACATGGCTGAGGAAAAAAAATTCTAAGATTTTAAATATTTTTAAGATTTATTAATTGTTTAAGAATAGAAAATTGTAAAACTGGGATAAACCTCTAAAGATGGTAAACTGAAGTCCAGCAACAAAACACAGCATCTCTAGGACCTGGAACCGAGATGCCTGGAAAATAGCGACTTGGTGGAGAAAAAAGATCTGAGATTGAGAGGGGGCTGACAGGAAAACTACAAAATACAGAGCACAATGCAGAGGGAAAAAAAAAAGTCTGGAAAGCTCATCCTAACTTCTGGTGAGGAAGACATATCTCTTACAAGGTAAGCCACAGAGGATCAGCAGCTTCAGAGAGAAATAATGGGCCCACCCAGTAGTGCTAGCCACAAGAAAAGCCTGTGGCTATTATAAACTTCAAAACAGCATGAGCTTTTATTCTAAAGTAACTCCTCCTTTACGGCAGGCTGGAGTTAATAAAGAAATCTACCATATATGAGAAAGTTCAATTAAGTGCCAGTTTGGGAAAGGTTTAATTGTTTAAGACTGCACTACAAAACAATTAGAGAACATCTACACTTTAGAGTTTCTGGGGTCACCCTACAGCTACAAGAGACAGATGGGGAGAGAATTCAGGCTGGATAGACCTTCTGAGAAGTTTAAGCTTCTTGAGGACATCCCAGAAAGAGATAATGAAGCCAACAATGCCAAAAGGTGTAATAGAACGAATACACCAGGGAGGGACATCCATTAAGCAGAAGGCAGGAAAAGGAAACCCAGAAATGACACAGGAGTCCCGCCCGCCATGATAAGAAGCCAGGCAGGTCATGGATGGCAGTAAGGGGGACTGGGTCTGAAAGTGCTGACACTAAGTCCAGTGACTGCTTGACTCCCTGGCTGCAGTGCCTACATCCAACACAGAGCTCAACAGTCTATTTGATTTTCCAATCTGTCAAAGTGATCAGGGATATACTGTGGTTTGGATGTCTGCCACAGGCTATGGTGTGCAGACAGAGGCGCCTCTGGAGTAGGAACAGAGGCACCTCATAAGTGCTCAAGTTATAAAGCTAGGTAAACAAAACTATGACTTGGGGTACACCATGGGACATGGAAACTAGGAATGGCTGGGATGAATACAGATGTAATGTGGACATCATTGATTCACCACCCCCAGCAGGACAAGCAGAGCAGGATTCAGCATTCACACACAAAACTGTGAGTGTGGAAACAAAAAAGATCTTAGTAATGACTCACTCTCTCTCCCTCATATCTGGTGGATACCAATACTGCAAATCTTGGGAAGAAACCACTCATCCAGAAACAGGAAATTTTTGAACTCATTTCTCTTTGTTCTCATTGTTTTGGGGGGGTTGAGTTATTTTTTTCTTTTTCCTTTATTTGGCACTGTTTTTTCTTCCTTCTTTTCTTCTTTGTTCTTTTTCTGTTACTTTTATCTAATTTAATTGAGTTCTTTTATTCCTTAATAGAATACTGTATCTCACTTTTCTCCCCTTTTCATCTTCCTATTCCTTATATTTCATATTTTACCTTTTTGTACTTAAAAACAAGAAAACGTGGAAAATGGATCCAACAGCTCATAGTTGGCAAAGAAAACACTAATCTAAAATTAATTAAATTAGTAAAAAATCAGAAGACAGTACAAATGGCATCAAAATAATCTGTTTACAGGGCTAGTGAGAAAGAGATTTGAGATGGGCTCCTCTCCCTATCACTGACCAGAGCTGCTGTGATTGGCAGGAAGGGGTCTGAGATGAGTGCCTGTCCCCACCATTGACCAAAGCTGCTGTAACTGGTGAGAAGGGGATTTGAGTCAGGGACCCACTCATTCCACTAATGGGACTCAAGGACTGGAGACCAGCGGGAAAGCCAAAGACCCACAAGATCCCAGCTAGAGTGCACACGATGGACAGGTGGGGCTAGAGGTGCAGAAAAATCTAAAGCAACAGTAACAATATGAGTCAGCAGATGAAGTGTGGAAACTGATCAGGGACAATAGCAGGTCAGCAGAAGAAGCAGACAGCCCTGCCCTCACATGAGCACAGGCCACCACTGAGGACCTGTAGCCACTGTGGGCCAGGAGAAAAAACAGTGAGCCTCACTCCTGAATGGATGCAGGCTACCATTGGGATCCTCCTGCAGATAGCCAGTGCCAGCCTGGAGAAGAAGCAGCCAGCCCTACCCCCATAAGCCCAGTGGTCACCAATGGGGACCTATAGCCAGCACAGGCCAGAAGAACCCGCCAGTCAGGCCTTGGAGAAGCCATACATGTCTAGAGAATCTTGTCCTATGCCCCATTGCCTCCCCAGGAACCTAGGTTAGAAGAAACCTTGGTGCCTGACCCATTCCTTTACACTGCAAATGGGTAGCCAATGCAGGAATGCCTGGGACCCCCCAACCAACTTGCCTGAAGGAAACCAGGCAATGTCAAGATGAAGGAGCAAAAGGCAATCTCTGGCCTCCAGTGCAAACAGAACAAGTCCAGGAAACATGAATATGGAAGAAAGCAGAAGTCGCACACCAGAAATTTCTGGGATGATGGTAACTGAAGTAAAAAAACTACTTCATGAGGCTGTAAAAGAAATCAGATCAGAAATAATATCTCAGGCAAAAGAAGAAATGACAAACATAATAAAAGTGTTGCTGAGCATATCTAAAGAAGACAGATTTTTTTTTAAAAGAAGAGCATAGGAGAATGAGGGAAACCTTGTATGAGCAATATAGTGAGAATTGGAATGCATGAAACAGATTCAAAGAAATATTCAGGAAATTAAAAACTCCATTGAAAGCTGGCAAAATCACCCACAGAAACTAAAGATTAACTCTTCGACCTTGAAGACAGTATTGCAGTTAGCAATCACAAAAGGAAAGATCTCTTAAAAATAACAAGGAAACAGGAAATAATAATTCAACAGCTACAAGATGATGCCAGGAAAAATAATTTAAGAATAATAAGTGTCAGTGAAACAGCAGGATTCAACACAAGTGACATAAAAAGACTATTAACAGAAGTAATAGCAGAAAACTTTCCAAGCATGGGAAAAGAACCTGACATACCAATAAGTGAGGCATACAGAACTCCATCTAGCTGTAAGCAAAATAAGTCTACAGCAAGCCATAAAATAATCAAGATCCCAGAAATTCAGCACAAGAACACAGTATTAAAAGTTGTTAGAGAAAAGAAATAGATCGCCTACAAAGGAAAACCCATCAGAATCATGACGAACTTCTAAACACAAACTCATCAAGTCAACAAAAGCTTGGAGTGAAATATTTCAAGTACTGAAAGAAAACAACATCCAACCTAGATTGAGATATCCTGCAAAACTATTTTTTAAAACTAACGGAGAAAAAAGATACTTCAATGACAAAGAACTAAAGAAATTCATGGCCAACAAACCAACCCTACAAAGAACACTGAAGAAAATTCTAGAGGGAGGTAAAAATGACTATGGTTCCAGGAACAGTGGCAAACTGGGATAGCCAAGCAGGGCAGGCAATTGAACAGGGGGAAGAGTAGGGAGCCAACAGAAGGAAAATAGCAAGGGAGAGATGAGTCAGTTCATGTTGGCCATAACCATTAATGTAGATGACCTCAACTCACTAGTAAAAAGAAATACAGCCAGAGTCGATCAAGAAACAAGATCCATCAATATGCGATACACAAGTAACATTTAACTTGAAAAGAAATTCATAGACTGAAAGGCAAAGGAGAGAAAACAATGCTCTATACAACAGAGAACCAGAAAAAAGCATGGGTAATTGCCCATCAACCATAGAATGGATAAGAAAGACATGGCATTTTTATACAATGAAAAGCTACTCAACTATAAAGATGGATAATAACAAGGCTCTTGTAGGTAAATGGCTGTAACTTGAGATCATGACCATGGGTGAAACGGTTCAGACTCACATGGGTGAACATCATGTCGTCTCCCTCATATAAAAAACTGAGGGAGTTAGTGGGATCCAAGATGTAAAATACATACTGTGAAAGTGAAAAAGGAGGAAACATATAAAAAGGAAAAGTGGTAGACATTGTTAATTTTCTACTACCTTGTTTTGAAGCCTGTATCATTTTCATTGTTCTGTTTTGTTTGGTGTTATTCTGTTTTGTTTTGTTTGATTTTATTATGTCTGATGGTATGGGTGCCATTTCAAAGATAACAAGATATATTATGGTAGCCATTGTTGATTTCCTATTGTCTTCTTTTGAAGCCCTATAATGCTTTCATTGTTCTGTTTTGATTGATTTTATTCTGCTTTGTTTTGTTCGATTTTATTATGTCTGATGGTATAGGCAGCTACTTTGAAGATAACAAGAGGCATTACGGTAGCCATTGTTGATTTCCTATTATCTTGTTTTGAAGTCCTATATTACATTTACTATTTTGTCTTGATTGGAACTATTCTGTTTTATTTCCTTTGGTTTTATTCTTCTTTAAAAAATCTGTTTACAGAAATAATAACAGACAATTTTCAAAATGCAGGGAAGAAATTCAACAGGCAGATAAGTGAGGAATATAGAACCTCATGTAGCCAAAATCAGAAACCCTCTCCAGGATACAACATAGTCAAAATCTTAAAAGTGCAACACAAAAGCAGAATCCTAAAGCTATTAGAAAAAAAACAACATATCACTTATAAAGGTAACCCTATTAGAATTAGAGTAGACTCCCTCTCAATATAAACATTAAAGAGAGCTTAGATTTAAGTGTTTCAAGCCCTACAAGAAAACAATTTCCACAGATATGCACTGCAAAACTCTTGGAAACTTGATGGCAAAATAAGGTGTTTCAATGGCAAAGACTATCTTAAGAAATTCATGACCACCAAACCAGCACTCCAAAACGTTCTTGAGGACATCCTAGAAAAAGATAATGAAGTCAACAATGCTAAAAGGTCTAATAGAATGAATGCACCCAGTCAGGACATCAGTTAAGCAGATGTGAGAAAAAGGAATCCCCAAAAGAAAATACAATGACAGTAATAAATCAGCACTTTTCAGTAATAACTCTCAAATTAGTGGTCACAACTCCCCAATCAGAAGACATAGATTGGCAGATTGGATCAAAAGACAAACCAAGGGGTATTCTGTGTAGAAGAAAAAAACACAATCTAAAATGAAACTCATAGGATTAAAAGTCAAAGAACGCAAAACAGTATTTCATGCAGCAGGAGCCCAAAATTAATCAGGAATGGCTACCCTATTTTCAGACAAGTGGACTTTAAACCAAAATTGATTAGAAGAGATAAAGTCACTATATGTTGGTATATGGGGTATGCTATGTCCCCCCAAGTCCTCACATACTTTTGATGGGGCTAAGTCTGGCGCTTGCTTGTGCTCGGTTTCCTGTACCCACCCAGGGGTGGAGCCAACATACAATGTAAGGGAAGGCGGGTCTTCCTCTTGTTTGCTTGCTCTTCTGCCTCTCTCTCTCTCTCTCTCTCTCTCTCTCTCTCTCTCGCCAGCGTGGCTTGCAGCTTGCAGCTTGCAGCCGCCATTAACAGCAGGCCTGCCATGCCACGCTATCTTGGAGCCAACTTAAGTATGGACTGAAACTCCTAAGAAACCGTAAGAATAAACCTTTCCTTCCTTAATTTTGGGCGTCAGGTATTTTGTCTCAGCAATGAGTAAAAAGTAACTAAGACAGTTGGTTAAAGGAACAATGAAGCAGGAAGAGATAACAGTATATCTATGGAGCATTGGCACACCCAACTTTAAAAACTAAACAGTAGTGTACATAAAAGGTCAGATATTCATCACCACAATTACAGTGAGGAGGCTCAGTACCTCATCATCATGAAAAGAAAAACAAAGATGCATGAGTTTTAAACCACACCTTCAAACAAATGGAATTGATCTATATCTACAGAGTGTTCTACCCAATGACAGGGTACACATTCTTCTCAGCAGCACATGGAACTTTCTCCAAAATAAGCCACAAGCTAGCAAATGACGCATGCTTAAATATTTATAAAACAGTAGAAACTAGCCCATGCATATTATCAGATCACAGTGCAATGAAACTAAAAATCAATGGCAAAAGAAACCACAGAAATTATGTAAACACATGTATATTAAAAATACAATCTTCAATAATCAATGGTTCAGAGAAGAAATTAAGGAAAAAGTTAGTCAATTCCTATAATCAAGTGTTAATGCCACTGCAATATACCAGAACTTCTGGGATAAAATGAAAATAAAGTTCTAAGAGGGAAGTATAGAATACAGATCTGTAAATACACATTAGAAAAAGAAAGCAATCCAAAATAAATAACATAATGACAAATCTCATAGTCCTAGAAAAACAAAAATAAACCAAAGCTAAAGCTGGTTGTCTTGGTTACTTTTTACTCGTTGCTGAGACAAAATACCTGACGCCCAAAATTAGGGAAGAAAAGGTTTATTTCTTACAGTTTCTCGGGAGTTTCAGTCCATACTCAGTTGGCTCCAAGGCAGCACAGTGTGGCAGGGCCACTATTCATGGCCGCCACAAGCAGAAAGGTGCACAGGCAAGAGAGACACAGCAGAAGTGCGGGGGTGAGCAAGAGGAAGACTCACCTCCTTTACACTGTATCTCAGCTCCACCCCTGGGCGGGTACACCACTCACATCACCAGTTCTGGCGCTAGACTCAGCCCCATCAAAAGTATATGAGGACTTGGGGGTACCTAGTATATCACCCAATACATTCCACCCCTGGACCCCCAAGGACTCATGTACATCTTTAATATTAAAGACATTTAGTCCATGTCCAAGAGTTGCCAAAGTCCTAACAGTTTCAGCACTATTGAAAAGTCCAAGTCCCAAATCTCTTCTGAGATCTATGGCAAACTCTTAACTGTAACCCCCTGTACAAATGAAAACAAGTTAAGTACTTCCAACATATAAAGGCACAAGATAAACATTACCATTCCAAAAGTTACAAACAGGGGGCTACAAAGCATTGGAACCAAAGCAAGTCCAAAATCCAGCAGGGCAAATATTAAGTCCTGGAGTTCTCCGCTCAGCATCTGAAGCAATCTGGTTGCAAGCTCCAAAAGGCTTGAGTGATTCCACCCTTGCAGCACCTTCAGGGGTCTTAACTTCCACAGCTTTCCTTGGATAATTCATGTTCCTTGGCTTCACCCTTACATCTCTACACATTGCTCTCTGCAGCTGAGGTGGAAGCTGCCTTAGCCTTTTCTTGTACTTAAAACCAGCACCACATGGATGCCGCCAAGGTCTGCTGTAGGCTGGAGCAATAGCCAGGCTTTCCTCTCTCTTGGTTGTAGGGGTCAACTGCCTGGGTCACTGAGCTCTCTGAACCTGCTTGTGAGGAACAGCTTCTCTATGCTGCCTCCATTCTGGAATCTGGCGTGGCCTTTTCCATTCTGGAATCTGGTGCAGCTGCCACCCTTTTGAAACCTCCTGAGGCCTTTGTCGCCACTCTGGGACAAGGCACTCTGCAGCATTTTTCTCAGAGCAAACTCTTTCACTTTTGAAGGACTGAGGCTGCAAAGGGTGGAGGCTCACTGCTTCCCAGGATGCCCCCAGGTCATCTTTTTTTATTTCTTTGTTCCTTCTCAGCAATCAAGGTCTCAGCTCAATTTTTACAGTCCACAGCTTCCTGGCCAAACTCACATTTTAAATCTCCACGCTGGGCTCCTGGCTCTTTATTCACAACATAAATCTGACTAAATGCCCCCAACAATTGCCAGGCCACCATTTCAACACTAGGTTGCCTGGAAATTTCTCTCTGTAAACTAATCAGTTCTTTGCCCTTAATCTCAGTCTCAGCAAAGTCTCTGGGCAAGGGCAGAATGCAGGCAAACTTTCTGCCAAGCCATAACACACATTGTGTGGAGTCCAACAACCAATGTGGTCCTTCTTCCCAGCAGAAACCTCCCAAGCCTGGTCCTTACCGGCAGGCTTCCTATCAGCCTTCTGGTCTCCTGAGCTCTGACTACAGAACAGTCTAAGCTGTTCCAGCTCTATGCATTCAGGCAACATCTCTGAACCTTTCCAGACTCTTCCCACAAGAGCCTGGTCTTAAGCCAGGCATGGTGGCACACGCCTTTAATCCCAGCACTTGGGAGGCTGAGGTAGGAGGAGCATTGTGAGTTCAAGGCCAGCTTGGGCTACAACGCAAGCACA
>RJWM01011309.1:43167-58617 GCA_004363535.1 Dasyprocta punctata | reverse complement strand
AGTGGTACATACATTGCACATTGTCTTCCCCAAATCATTTACCCAGACCACAGGACATCTGCCTTTGAGTGTCCGAACAATACCAGTACAAATCTTTCTCTTCAGTGAACTCAGAGAAATCAGTAGTATAGCTATCTTAACTATTTTTTATATACATACACATACACATATACATATGTTTTTTCTTAACAATGTTAATGATCATGTCTTTGATTCATACTTGTTCCTTAGATCTTGACCATACCCAATTTATAATTTATAAATTGTTCCTTCTTCCTGACAGCCAGATACTTCCTATTCTTTTTCTCATTGTCCTGCTGGAAGGATGTCCTTGAATCATGCTTGGTTATCTGAGTCTTCCAAGATTATGTTAGAGAGATTGTGAAAGATACTGTTTCACAAAAACATTCTCTTTTGAAATAAGGAGTTTTAAACCTCCATTTCTTTTAACTCCACAGTTTTTGAAAAAGGTATTTTAAAGAAAAATTTAAAAGCTAGGTGTGGTGGCACACACCTAATCCTAGCACTCAGGAGGCTTAGGCAAGAGGATTGCTGGGAGTTCAAGGTCATCCTGGGCTACATAGTTCAAAACCAGTCTGAACTACACAGTGAGCCCTGTCTCAAAAAAAAAAAAAAAGAAAAATTTTAAAGTTTGTTTTGTGGGGCTGCTTTCTCTGACTGCTCTTCTTTCTTTCTTTCTTTTTTTTTTTTTAAATATAGGATCTCTCTGTATAGTCCAGACTTGCCTCAAACTCATGGCAGTTCTCCTGCTTCAGCCTCCCAGGTGCTAGGGTTACAGGTGTGCACCACTATGCCCAACTTTTTTTCTTTCTTGCCAACATCTCCCCCAACCTTTGTTTGTCCCTTTATTTGCTGATCTTCTAGAATTTGGGTTTTGCTCAATGCAGGAAATTGGTGTAGTATATGTAACTATTTCTTCTCTGGACGTTTGTCTCAGTCAGATGTGTGGATTTCTTTAATAGTCATCTCCAATTGCTGTAACAAATTACCATACATTGTGTGGCTTAAACACTAGGCATTTACTTACTGTTCTGGAGACTGGAAGTCCAAGGTCAGGGCGCCAGTGTGGTTGGACTCTTGCTGATGATTTCCTGGCTTGCAAATGGTTGCCTTTTTACTGAGTCCTTCTTTGCATGGCAGAGAGAGGGAGAACTCTGGTCTCTTCCTCTTTTTATAAGGATACTACTCCTATCTTGTAGGACCCACCTGGTGACCTTAAACTAGTTACCCACTGAGGCCCACTCACACATACTATGCTATTGGGCGTAGGGCTTCAAGATAAGAATTTGGAGGGAAAGCCGGGCGTGGTGGCGCACGCCTTTAATCCCAGCACTCGGGAGGCTGAGGTAGGTGGAGCATTGTGAGTTCGAGGCCGGCTTGGGCTACAACGCAAGCGCAAGGCCGGCCTGAGCTACACAGTGCGACCCTGCCTCAAAAAACCAGGGCTGGGGAGTTTGGCTTAGCGGCTTAAGCGCCTGCCCTGGCAAGCGCAAGGCTGTGAGTTCAATCCCCAGTGCCACAAAAAAAAAAAAAAAAAAAAAAAAAAAAAAAAGAATTTGGAGGGAAATAAACATTCAGTCCATAGCAGATTCTCAGTGTCACTTTGTCCCCACGTTACATTACAGCAATGAATCGCGTGCAGTTGCTTGGCCGAGTGGGTCAGGACCCTGTCATGAGACAGGTGGAAGGAAAAAATCCAGTCACCATATTTTCTCTAGCAACAAATGAGATGTGGAGATCAGGGGATAATGATGCATACCAAATTGGTGAGTATGAAACTGAAATTTAAATTTACCAGCAATAAATAGGCATTATTTATTATCAGTTATGTAACTAGAGATAGGGTACTTTTAGACAAGGTCTGTCTTTTCTAGTTCTGTTCTGTTTTAGAAATTATGACTTGAGTTTTTTTTTAATATATTTTTTATTAGTGTATATTATTTCTACAAAATATTATATTTCAATGTGGTGTTTTCTTACATGCATGTAACATTTTGATCATATCCATTCCCTCATTGCTCTCCCCTATACCCCCTGACCCCTTTTGAGTTTTCTGAGCATGTTGTCCTTTCATGTTTATTTTGTCTGGAGCATTTGTATGTGTTTTTTTTCTCTCCCCCTCTTTTTTTTAAGTACATTTTTGCAGTACATAATGATTCCGTTCATGGTGGGGAGTTGATATATGTACACAACACATCTTAACTTTTTTTTTAAAATCCCATTCCCCTCTTATCTAGGGTATTTGTAACCATGTTTTCTATTTTTGTGACTTAGGTGATGTCAGTCAAAAGACGACATGGCATCGAATATCAGTGTTTCGGCCGGGTCTTAGAGATGTAGCATATCAGTATGTGAAAAAGGGGTAAGTATAAATAAGAAGGAAAGATCTTTTGGATTGAACAGTTTAAAGAGCTGATAGTGAGTAGCGTCATGACAGAGAGAGTGGCCTCATGACAAAGGATTAACTTATCCCTTAGATTTTGCATAAGTGGCACTTAGAATTCCTTAATAGCATATTTGGAGTGTCCGTGTGTGTGTGTGTGTGTCTGTGTGTCTGTGTGTCTGTGTGTGACTAATTCAAAGGTGTACAAAACATGATTTTGGCCATCTTAAGAACTTACAGTTTAGGGCAAACAAGGTATATGCGTAAATAGGAGTAGATGAGACAAGAGAAAAGGCAGTCTTTCAAATGTCCCCACAATACCTGCTCTTTGAACAATAGTGACATATACTTTTAGAGGTCCTGTGCTTCTATGACCAGGGACCCTGGAGGTGAAATTTTTTCTCTTGGCATCATACAACACCGTTGGAGGATCTAGAGTGTCTGAATGGTGATATACCAAGTTATTATGGTATTGTTCTCACAGTTACTTTATTTGGGAATTTTCTGTAGACTTAATAGTTCCCTATTACAGTGCTTGGCTGGACTATTTACCAAACTCTCAGAAAGACAGAAGAATATGTTTAACAACAGTTGTATTAATATACGTTTGATACTGTACTTGTTTTGTAGAAATAAAATATCTTATGAGTGGGCATAGTAGTGTCTGCCTATAATCCCAACACTTGGGAGGCTGAGGCAGGAGGATTGCTGTGACTTCAAGGCCAGCCTGGGCTACATACGCAAGTTCAAGGTCAACCTGCACTACTTAGTGAGACTCTATCTCAAAAACAAGCAAAATCATGAAAAATAATTTAAGCAATAATTAAAATTTCTTTTGTTTTAATATCTGCATACCTTTTCTTCTTATATATTTCCACTACCTTTAATGTACAAATGTGTGAATGTTTTTATATATACATGTGTAAACCCATATAGAATATTTAAAGGAGAACGTCAGTGTAGTTTGGCCTATTGATTGATACGTCTGTGTTTCTTTGGTGCCCCATCCTTTCACTAGTATGCCTTCTGTATGTATTGTATTTTTGTAGTGGTGGTGAACTCTGAAAACTGGTGCCACTGGGGGTCATTTTTCTATCCTTCATAATCATAGTTATGATCATCACCTAGTTCAACCTTTTATATAGGCTAGAAATAGTCATTAACTCAGATGTACTAAGTTGAAAACCTTGATTTTGAATTTTAATAGTCTAAATCTCTTGAAAATAAAGTCATGAACCTCAAGTTGAAAACCTTGATTTTGAATTTTAATAATTAAATCTCTTGAGAATAAAGTCATGAACCTCACTAGAAGGAAATTGATAAATAAGTTAAAATTAGTATATCTGTTAGGAAGTCCAAAGTCAAAGGTTTAGTAAAATGATACATTGAAAATCATTCTAGAGATTTAAAGGATGTTATTATGTAAATTGCTCTTCTGTTCTTCATAGTCTTAAGATTACATTTTTGTTTTTAAACTTCCATAAGGAAACAAGCTGAAGGGTAAAAACATTGTCCATTTTACCTGTATGTATCCAGTCTGTTTTTACATTGTATTCCAGTATTGTTAATTCTGAACTTTGAAAAGCAGTAGCAAAAATGAAATTGTGTGTAATTATGTATTTTATCTTTGGTGTGTATTCATTACCACTGGTGCATTGACTCTTGTAATGCATTTTAGGATCACTAGAATAAAACAAGTTTTATTTATATCAGGTCTCGAATTTTTGTGGAAGGAAAAGTAGACTATGGTGAATATGTGGATAAAAATAATGTAAGGCGACAAGCAACAACAATCATAGCTGGTAAGAAGCTTGAAATAATAGCTTTTTTTTCTCCTTTGAGAGCTATACTGTGTTGTGAATAACTAACTGGGGCTATGAATACCAATTGTGAAAATATGGAATTCAGAAGAATTTTACAACTTAGCTTTTTCTATTTGCTAAGTTTCTATATTTATCTCTTCCTTGGGAAGACTGTCTCTCCATTCACAGTTTTAGTTCACAGGTAACTTTGGAGTACAGTATAAAATTGAATTGTCCATACTGGTACTTACTTTTGAGGGTTACAAGAATTTAATCTTAAGAGTCTTTTCAAAGATTATGACCTGTTGGGCATGGTGGTACACACTTGTAATTCCAGCACTTGGGAGGCTGAGAGGCAGGACGATGGCTGTGAGTTCAAGGCCAGCCTGAACTATATAACGAGACCCAATCTCAAAACTAAAGATAAGTAAGTAAAGACCATGGCATAAACAGGGAGAACTGTGTGCCAAAGCAGCCACACTAGTATGGCTGTAGAAATTTATGGAGATTTATTCAGAACCTCTTTGGAAGTTCATATGCTGAAGTTTCTATACAAATGTGAAAAAATTTTGTTCATAAAGTTAAAACAGAAAAGAGACGTAGAAAAGAGGGACATCTAAAACTTGTAGAAGATTAAGAAGATATCCCTGTAGCAGAGTTTTCAAACTTCACGAAAAGAATTTTGAAAGCAGTATAACCCCTTGACCTCTGTATATTGGCTTTGAAAAGAGTTTTTCAATGTGAAATTATGATGCTATGTTTGGATTACTGTAAGTACTCTAGTAATGTGATACCCACCATCTTATTAAAAATACATGAATAAGTGCTTTAACATTGGAAATGTTTATATTATTCCCTTTTTTTGGAACTTGTTTTACTATTTTCATTTCCTCAAAAGTGTATTTTAGGCTAGGCATGGTGGTGCACACCTGTAATCCCAGCACTCAGGAGGCTGAGGCAGGAGAATTGCTGTGAGATCGAGGCCAGGCTGAGCTACAAAGTGAGTTCAAGGCTGGCCTGAACTGCATAGTGAAACTCTCTCAAAGTGAAACTCTCTCAAAAAGAAAAAAAAAAAATTGCATCTTAACCTATATGTAGTTAAGAAGAATTTTTTATTTTTGGTCGTAGCAAAAATATAGTCATTCCTTTATATCGCTAGAGAATTGGTTCCAGGATCCCCTACAGATACCAAAACTTGCAGATGCTCAAGTCTGTTGTATAGAATGGTATAGTATTTCCATATAACCTACACATATGTTCCCATATGCTTTAAGTCATATCTAGATTGATAATACCTAATAGTGTAAAGTAATAATAATAGCAATGTAAAGTCTCTGCAGTAGTTTACTGCATTGTTTAGTGAGTGATGGCAAGGTAAATCTACATGTACAGTGCAGATGGCAGTTGTTTTTGTTTTGTTTTGTTTTTTTGAGACAGGGTCTCGCTAAGCAGTTGCTGGCCTTGAGCTCATTTTGTAGCCCAGGCTAGTCTCGAATTTGCACCAATCCTCCTGTCTCGGCCTCCCGAGTGCTGGGATTATAGGCATGTACCACCACGCCCGGCTCAAGATGGCAGTTGTTTTCAAATATTTTTGACACATCATTGGTTGAATTTGTGCATGTGTAACCTTTTGAATATTGAGGACTGACTGTACATAAAAGAAATGTTAAAATACTTTTTAAAAATTCTGGGGCAGGCTTTAAATGATATGTTTCTTCTTGGTTGAATTATTGTTACAGTTGCTTTTAGTACCTAAGTGAGACCATTTTCAATATATTAACATAAGAGCTAAAATTTTATTGGAAATTACATATTTTAATGAGATAGATCAATGATAGCAAATCTTTTAGAGCTTTCAGTGATACAAACAGCCCGCTGCAGTACAGGTGCCATAGGTTTACCACCACTGTGTTAGGTGGTCCTTACTTCTTGGATAAATTGCTAAAATTAGGCATTATTAAGCCTTAATTGTGTTATTTTGTTTGTTTTTATTGATATAAAATCAAGAAAACTTATTTTTAGAAAACAGTGAGTAGAAATGAATAGCTGGCCATCGTGGTGCATACCTAGAATCCCAGCACTGAGGCAGGAGGGTCACTGTGATTTCCATTCTCAGCTACATAATTAGTTCAAGGCCAACCTGGGCTACACACCCAAAACTTGTCTCCAAAAATACCTATCTTACCGTAATAGCGGTGTTTGTGTACTACTGAGATTTGCTCAAGTTATTATTGCTATTTTTATTGTGGAAAATGTGAAACATACATAAAATGTAGAGGGGTTAGTAAAAAATGAGCCTCCATCATTCAGATTCATCAGTTATCAACTGAAAGACCTGTGGTAATTTTTTTTTTTGTTTTTTTCGTTTTTGAAATAGGGTCTTGCTATACAGTGCTAGGATTTTTTTGAAGCAAATCCCAGATGTTGTTTGGTTTCATTAGGTGTCTCTGAGAGATAAGGTATCTTTTCACAAAGTTCAGTGTAGTGCTATAATCACACCTGTTTTAAGATTTTATTGTTGCCTGCCAAACTCAAGGTCCTGAGTTCAATTCCCGGTACCAAAAAAAAAAAAAAAAAAAAAAAAAAAAAAAAAAAAAATTAGATTTTCTTGGTTGTTTCACAAACATCTATACATTATATCATATGCATCTTAGGTCTCATAATTGACATTTTCCTATTGTATTTGTCTTACTGTTTGCTTCACAGTTCGTATTTTAACCAGTTTGCATATTAATGTTAGAATTTTATAAATAATAATGTCTTCTAATGGTTTCTTTTAAAGTATATTGGTCTTAAAAACCAATATAGGTACTTTCCTGCCCTCTTTTTTTTTTTTTTTCAATATAAATGTAGTGTTTTTTTCACTGTAAAACAAATTTAGGATTGCTTAGATCATTGGGTTGTTATAAACTAAACCAAATAAAAACATTTCAATTTGCCTACCATTTGATGGTTTTCTTTTCACCAGTTATCATTGGCATGATCAGTTAACTTTATCTTCAGTAATGTTTGAATTGAAGAAAATAGAGTTGAATTTGCTATTTTACAGACAAAATTTTTTTACCCTAGAATTTATTCCTGAATTTAATACTGACCACCAGTGGGTGGCACTCTTTGACTTTTTACATAATGTCAGTTCTTACAATCTATTCTTTTTGAAATGCCAATTATGAAATCATGATTAGAAATTCAGTCCTGTAATCTCTTTGTGGATAATTTTATGTTTAAAAGTGTTTAATATTTGTGGAGTTACATAGGAAATACTACTTTATCTCTATTGCTTTGCTTATCTTCAGCTAACTTCCTCTAAAATAGCATTTGCAGAGTAGTATCTGATGTTTTGAGTAAAAATTATTATTTTAATATTTGTTAGCAAAACTTTTTACCAAAATGGGTACACAAAAATCATTTTGTTTTAAAATTTAAGAATAAAATTTCTTAAACTTACATGAAACGTAAGTAGCCAGGCATGGTGGTGCATGCCTTTAATCCCAGCACTTTTTCAGGAGAGGCAGGAGAATCGCTTGAAGTTTAAGGCCAGTCTGAATTATATAGCAAGACCCCATCTCAAAGAACCAAATAAACAAATAAAAATCAATCTGCAGTTACTAACAAGGCCACATGTGGATCTCCTAGTTTCTATAACTAAAACATGTGGAACAGTCCTCTTCTGTAGAAGGGCATGCGCCCTGGTTTCATGGCGTGTCTTGAGCATTGCAAGCATTCCAATTTGTTTGTTTGTTTGTTTGTTTTTGGTACCAGGGATTGAACTGACATCTTCACACTTGCCAAGCAGATGCTTATGCTGCTGAGCTAAATCCCCAGCCCTAAGCAGTCCAATTTGTGACCAGCTGTTTTGGAGGAAGTTATTTCTAGGAAGATTTTTTCTTAAGTCTCTTTAGGAAACACAAGAAATGCCTCACCTTTTCTCACAAGGTCTGCATTGGTGGACAAACAGTGCAAATCCAACTTTCAGCTCCAAGTATGCCTGTTATATGTGCTTCTCATAAACATAGCAGAAGTTATTTAATATTCTAAAAACTTGTAACAGGACTAAATATGTGTTATTAGAAAGGAATTATTAAATGGCATGAAGTTCAGAAATTAATATTTATACTTTGATTTCTTTACAGACAACATTATCTTTTTGAGTGACCAAACAAAAGAAAAGGAATGAACGGACGATTCTTTGGCCATTGTTTGGTACAGTCTCATTTCTAGATCATGTATAGTCTTTATAGTTTTAAGGACAAGAATTAAAATACTTTATAAAATGATAAATGTTTTCTGTCATTCCCACTCCTTCTTATGTGGTGTATGCCTTAGTAGGTCCTGTCAATTATGACATTTACTAGTTGTTAATTCTTTTTGGAGTGATTCCTTTGTACAGGTATACAAAATAATGAACTTTCAGGTTCGTCCATCTGTGTTATAGCAAAGAGAAATGTCCTTTGGAAGGCCCTGTGTATTTTTTTTAATGACCCGGGACTCGAACTTGGGACCTTGTGCTTGCCAGGCAGGCACTTGTACTGATGGGCTGTATCCTGCCCCCCCACCCCCATAGGATGTTGAGCTTTAGTCCAAATTGAAGCAGATTAATTTTTAACCTAAACTGCTTCAGGACTAACCTATGTTCACATCTTCAGTTTTTAGATAGTTTCCCTATAGCATTTATGAGACATAGTTTATAGCAGTGAAGACCTGAGATACAACTAAAGATGAGAGTTTGTCTATAGATACTCTGTTTCCATTATTCTATGTCTTTCCAAGTCCCTCTTCACTATCTTTTCAGGTTTCTTTTGGAACTCTTGGGGTGGGAAGAATGCCTCCCCCACTTTTTTTTTCAGTGCTGAGAATAGACCCAGGGCCTTGGGCATACTAGGCAAATACTTCACCACTGGGCTGCACCCCAACCCAAAGGTTCTCTTAACACCTTTGACATTACTTTCTAGAACCTCAGGTATTGTATTTTCTTTTTATTTTCTGTAAGAGTACCAATAATTACTAATGAAGATTATATAAAATCAGCTTAGTTTTTAGCACATTTTATTTGTAGAGTTTGTATTGGTCTTTCTCAGGTCCGCCTACAGTTTTCCAGAGGTCAGCTGGTGATGATTGAGTCGTTTTACTCAAATGTTAGAAATCTCTTATTCTGTCTGTCCTACTCTGCCCAGCTTAGTCCATCCTGTGGATGTGTTCCCAGGCTATGTGTTCTTTCCTTTTTCATCTAACGATGTGTTGCTAACTGAATTTAGGTCATGTTGGACTTATTTTCTGCTTGCTTGAACGGCTTTTCTGTGCTTATGGTGCAGCTTGGTTGAGGAGAGATTGTGTTCCTCAGCTTTACCCTCTCCTTACCCAAGAACAGTAGAAATTATCTTTGTTTTTGTGCAGTGAGAACCACTAGTTAGCAAGCATAGTAACTGCTTTTTAGATTCTCACATTGAATCTATCTCATGAGGTAGTTTCATTCCTCAAACAAAATTGTAAAATAAATAAAACTTGTCTTTTGAGCAGCTTGTTTGTTTTCCTCATCAAAATAGCTTTTATAGCCTTAAATTTTGTGAGAAATTATACAAATTAGCATTCTTCTCTAAACAGGATGATAAATCAGTGTGTGTCCTGGGAAAATTACTGGAGCTTAATTACCTGCCTAAAGAAATGTCTTGAGTCCAATGTGCAGGAGCAGAATAATGTGTCCTGCAAGATCATTGCTGTTAACCAAGTGAGGACTCTTCTTCAAACTGCCCACAGAGAGTTGCCTCTCATCTTGCTCCTGATTGGGTATGAGGTTGAGGCAACAGCATTTTCTGAGTCAGGTTCTATTGTCTACTTGTATAGCGATTCTGGTAGACCCAGTGGCCCCAAACCGCTCAGATTTGCTGGAGCAAAATCCCTGCTCTCCCCACCCTGATAGCCCTGTCGCTTTCTGCTGCTCCCAAAATAGTCCAGGCACAGAATATATTTGTGGAATATGATAGTAATAGACTGTAGGGATCTTCTAGAGCAAGTTTTGGGTCCTTTATTTCCCTTGATGTGATGGTGTGAGAGATCTGCAAACAATTGCTCTGTGACTTTGATTTGGGGATTATATGCTTAAGGAAAAGATAAGTGCTAACACAAAAATGGGAGAAAAAGTATGAAATGGCATGTATGGTATTATCCCATTTTTGAGAAAGTTATAATTACTTTAAACATTCTTTAAAAAGTCTGGAAAAAGAAACATCACAATATCATTGTCTTGGTTGGTTTTTTCTTGTTCCTGAGACAACACCTGACGTCCTAAATCATGGAAGGAAAGGTTTATTTCTTACAGTTCTTGGGGATTTCAGTCCATACTCAGTTGGCTCCAAGGCAGCGTGGCATGGCAGCCATTCATGGTGGCTGCAAAACAGCAAGGCGCGAAAACACGCCTTCTTCCCACCCTTACACTGTATGTCGGCTCCACCCCTGGGCGGGTGCAGTACTCAGATCACCAGTCCTAGTGCTAGACAACAAACCAATCACGAGCACCAAACACAGCTGCGTGCATGCCATGATTACATGAGACTTGCCAGGGCTATAGGAATATAACCCATAACAATGATAATCACTGGATAAAGTGTTGTCTATTTTTTTTACACCTTTATATGTTCTCTTTTGTTTGTTTATAGCATGAGTGTATTAATTTTATAATTTAAAAACCTTAATTTTGGGGAAAAGTCTTTTCCATTATTTTGAAACCAGGAAGACTCAATTCACCTGCAGTCAGTACTGCTTCATGTACTGGAACAAGATCATTTTGCATGTTTTTTTCTATCCATCTGGATTTTAGCAATTACACTTTCAGAATCTCTACATTTTAATAACATCTACACAACCAAGGACTAACAGACTCACCTGTATCTTTGTTCACTGCCAGTACAATTCTCAGGTAATCCATTTCTCAGAAATCACTGAGTAATTAATTTAAAGACATTCCAAAACACCAGACGCATTTTTCTGGGCCTGTTTGTGAATAGTTGTATTTGTTTTGAGGGACTTCCTTGTTGCTAACATGGTTATAGTCTAAGCTTTATAGCTCATTTAGGAAAAACTGATGGAAGTTTCCCTTTGTATACAAAAGAGATCACCCAATTCTAGAAGACAGTGTTACCTACTATTCATATTGCACTTTTGTTCCTATCTTGCTCAACCTAGCACAGTAACATTATAAGATTTTATAAGATGTCTTGTCATCCAGTTGAATCAGGCTGGAACACTGACATGAAAGTGAGGGCAGGATCATTTTACTTATTTTCTTTTAGGATTTGTATTATATACTGTGAAATTTGGTGGAAGTAGCAGCAAGAAAATGGTAAGTGGGTCGTGGTGGTTCACGCCTGTAATTCCAGCATTTGGGAGGCTGAGGCAGGAGGATCATTGAGAGTTCCAGACCAGCCTGGGCTACAAAGTGAGCCCAAGGCCAGCTTGAACTGCATGGCAAAAAAGAAAAAACAAACAAAGAAACAAAAAACCAGACAACAACAAAGAAAACCAAAAGAAGAACAAGAAAATCAGCAGTAATCCTCAAGGTTAATGAGCAAATTATAACAATATTAATAGCTGACATTTCTTACGTGCTTCCTGTATGGTAGGTTCTAAGCTAAGTACTTTTTTTTTTTTTAGTCATTGTCTCACTTAACTATTATCCTAAGAAGAAATTACATGTGAGATCCCAAAACAGAGATTTTTAAGTAACTTGTTAAAGTTAATAGAGCTTTTAAGATGCCCATCTGGAGCTTGAGGCTCATTGTATGAGGTATTCATTTGCCTTTTTACTTACTGCATTTGTATTATCCTGCTCTGGGATTAGTATTCCCATTCTCCTAATGCTGACCTAAAGAGGCAGTTGAAGTTGAATAAATAATAGGTTTTGGGCAGAGAATTAGGAGTGAAGGGAAAATACTTGTCTACTGTTATTCTTTCTGATTCTTAGTTTGATGATCCTACAGAAAATTAGGTCACAGATAATTTCTCTACCAGGTTATCTTAACATACTCCTGTTGTTTTCATTGTGTCAAGCAGTATCTCTTTACTGGTTAGAGTAACTTCAGAGTGTGTGTTCCTTTTATTCTTTACTTACTGAGAGTTGAAATTGTCAAGAATATTGTTAAGGAATTTTTCAGTCTCACTTTTGAGAGACGGAGAAACTTGACAGGCATTGACAGAATCCCTTTTTTACTTCTGTAATTTGTCTCTGTGCCAGCCCCACAGTCCCGTATACTGAGGTAGTTGGTAGCTTATCAGGTTGTCCATGTCACATAGCCATGATAATGAAGCATCTTTGCATCTTTGTCTCGTTACTCTTCATCCACTTGCTCTCTGCTCTGTTTTGGATCTCCGAGCTTTTTTTTCTTTTTTTTTTTTCTTCCAGTATATGTATTCATCTTGATGCTTATTTACTTTTTCTGCCCTATCTATTGTTTGAAAAATAGGTAGTCTGTGATAATAATAGTTCAGAGTTAAGGCTATCCAGCCAAATAGCTTGAATTTGAGTCTGTGCTTCTCCACTCACCAGCTGAGTGATAACCTGGTGAGTTATTTCACTTTCTCTGCTTTAGAAGAGGCCCCAAAGATATCAAAGCTTCATGAAGTATTTTTAAAAAGCATGATTAATACACTACCCAGTATCTACTTTTAGAGCCAGTATTTTGTTGGAGGTGGCATTATACACAGCCAGATACTACATTCTGTCCTTTGCAGTTAGGAATTGCCAAGAAGCTGCATGTGGAAGCTTTTGCAGGAGCTTCCAGGAGAGTTCTTACATGAACTAACTGTTTGGAGACTCATGCTTTGTCTTTCATCAGACCCTCATCCCCTTTGCTTGTCTGAAATGTGGACATGATGCCTGAATTTCCAGTAGACATCCTGAACATGAAGCAGTCTTCAGATAGAAGATGGAAGAAGCTGGGATCTGTGATCACTGGGACCAACAGAACAGTCTGGGCAGCCTGCCTCTGGACTTTTTTGGAAGACACAAATAAACTTCTGTTTTGTTTAATCCACTTATCTGTGTGCAGTTAAGCCTAAGCCTTATAATTCACACATTCTTACCTTTATCTCCATACACGTGATCAAATCTTTGCTGTTGTCCTTTTTGTTTCATAACCTTCCACTGCAAACAAACGTAAAATCTTATCTCTTATCCCATAGTCTTTTAGGATTTTATTCTATGTCTCATTACAAATTTGGGGAGAGACCTGGGAGCATAAAAAGTACATAGAACTTTAATAATTAGCCTTAAAAGAGGAAGCATAAACTTATTTTCCATTGAACATGGAAAGTTTAAGTTTAATTTTTCTTATAGTCACCAGTGAGGACCCTTAATTAACCTCCCTCCTCTGTTAAAGGAGCACTTAGGAACAAGTACTGTCTTTATATTCCCTTGGCAGTTAGCCAACTAGATCATTTGGGTGAAGAGGCTTCCCACTGGTAATAGTATCTTCAGTACAAAATACTTGTTATTGTATCATTAGGTGTATTAGTCTGCTCAGGGAGTCATAACAAAATAACGTATATGGTAGACAAGGTGGCTTAAACAACAGACATTTGCTTTCATACAGTTTTGGAGACCAGAAGCCGGGGTGGCAGCATGGTGAGTTCCTTGTGAAGCCTCCTGCTGGCTTGTAAGAGCCACCATCTTACTGTGTGCTCATATAACCTCTTTTTTGTGTGTGTGACTACGAAGATCAGGTACTCATTCTTTTGACCTCAGTTAACTTTAGTTATTTCTTACAAAGAACAGGTACTCATTCTTTTGACCTCATTTAACTTTAGTTATTTCTTTGCAGGCTCTACCTTCAAATATAGTTTTGTTTTATTTTGTTTTTGGTTTTTTTGGTACCAGGGATCGAACTCAATCTCATGCCTGCCAGGCAGGCACTTACACCACTGAGCTAAATCCCTGGCCCTCAAATATAGTTTTATTAGGAGTTAGAACTTCAACAACAAGAATTTGTGGGTTGAGGACATAATGTACTTTATAACATTGGGCTTGTGGGAAGAAAGGAAAAACCAAGGGACAGTGTTCAAATGAAATAGGAACTGAAATTAAAGCAACAAGGCAACACAGCAATAGTTGTCTGATGACACTTACCTGGGCATTGTGGTTTGGAAATACTAGGTTATATGCCTCAAACATTTTTTCAAAATTTCCTTAAAAGCAGGCTGTCCTGTTGGCATTTCTCTTTAGTAACCTACTTGTACTGAGAAAATAGTACTATTGAGAAAGAAAAAAAAAATCAAGATTGGAAAAAATGTGATTCACATATAATTACA
The DNA here is from genome assembly GCA_004363535.1 of Dasyprocta punctata. NCBI lineage: Eukaryota > Metazoa > Chordata > Mammalia > Rodentia > Dasyproctidae > Dasyprocta > Dasyprocta punctata. The sequence goes on along the minus strand of RJWM01011309.1, from coordinate 44,112 downwards.
TTGAAAATAAATATAGCATGAGTAGAGTTGTTGAAAATAAGATCAATATTACATTGTAAACAACAGCAAGAAGTGTAATTTTAAAACAGTGCAGTATGAACATCAGAAGATAGGAGTCTCCAGTGCATGGTCTCTATGGAGAACATCTTAAAGCTTTATTGAAACATAGAAAGAAAAAAACACATTTGTACACCATCTTTTTTGGAAATATCTGTTAGAAAAGTTGTCAGCTATTCTCAAATTGATGTTACAGATCAAAAGAATTTTAAATCAGTTTCCGTAATCTGGGGGACTTAACAAATTGACTGTAAAGGTGTACTGATAAATAAAGTTCCAGGAACAAACAATGAGCTCCATAAAATGAAATTGGAAGCATACTCTGCCAATCAGCAAGCATTTTTCCCTTTTTAAATAAAGCTATATAGTAAGTATACTATTAATGCAGGGGTAGACAAACAGAACAGTGGTATAGAATAATCCATAGTCCATGCTTATATGGAAATAATGGCTGATAAGAGTGGCTTTATGGATTATTGAGTAAAATATAAATTAGTAAGCAAATGATAATAGGAAAATTTGTCATCCATACAGAATAAAATGAAATAGAATCTGTCTCACACCTTATGCAAAAATAAATTCTTGGCACTTCAAAGATTTATTTGCAAAAGGCAAAACTTAAATGTGAGAATGTAAAGGATAATACAGGGGTGGAGGTATGGAATTTTTAAAAAGTGAAAAATTTAACTGAAAAACAACATTTATCAGAAGTCACCATAAAGCAAGAAAGTCACAAGGTATTTGCAATAATGTAACAAGTGTAGTTATCTAGACTAAAGGCCTACAAAGTAAAAAAAAAAAAAAAAAAAAAAAAAAAAAAAAAAAAAAAAAAAAAAAAAAAAAAAAAAAAAAAAAAAAAAAAAAAAAAAAAAAAAAAAAAAAAAAAAA
>RJWM01011309.1:0-43067 GCA_004363535.1 Dasyprocta punctata | reverse complement strand
AAAACATTTCATTGTAAGCTCTCTCGTTTGGCAAATTTCAACATATTTGATAAAATTTGAGGTAATGGAACCTGGAGAGGGTAGTATACGTTCCACCCCTATTTAGCATTAACCTGTAATGTTGAACTTTAACCTAGTTATCCACCTTTAGGGTACATCCTATAGGAAGTCTTTGCTGATACAATTCATGGAATATGCCTTAGGGTGTTCATTGCAACAGTGTACATGATAATATGAAACTGGAAACAACCCAAAAATTAAACAGAATGGGTAAATAAATGCTCACACTGGAATACTATGGAACTCTTAAAGAAAGAGAATATTAATAGAGATAACATAGAAGTATATCAAGTGAAACTCATATTGCAGAAGGTCTTTGTTATTTTAGTAAAGATTAAAACACCAAGTAGAGGTAAATTATATACAGATAAGCATGTATCTTTTAAAGTGAGGGAATGATAAACAATTCTTGATGAATTATCTGGGAAGGGTTGAGGGAAGAAAGAAGGTAGGAAAGGAAATAATCACACAGGTAAATGCTATAATGAGTAATGTTTTCTTAATTTGGGTAGTGGAGTTCTAGGTATTCGTTTGCTTTATATCTTAGGTATATTTTGTATATTTTTTATATGTATTTGTTGACTGAAAATAACATCAATGTAGTTGAGAACAAATAAAATCACTAATACGGGGCTAGTTAAGATTGTAATCTGGGAAAACAGATTCAAATAATCTTGGAAATGTACTCAGTGCTTTTACAAAATGGCAACAGTGTAGCTTTAAATCATAAGGTGGTTGAAAATTATACCACTTTTGAGTCAGGAGTTATGGCTGGCAAGAATGGGAGAGAGTGGTCTCAATCTTGGAGCGGCTAGAGTGAGTGGGTCCCTTGTACAGATTGTCACAGTGTTTCAGGAAGCTGCATTTGCCACAGTCCAGAAGTCAGCTGGAGGTAAGGCTGTGTGTTTGCAGCTCAGTTCAGTTCTCCTGTGGACCTGTCTCAGGCTGGGTTTAACTATGCCTCCCAACTTACTTTAAGTCACTCAAACCGGTGTTACTCTTGATTTTCTTCCTTGACATGCTAAATACTACTTTAAGTACAAGTTTTCATAAAATGATACCATACTTACAGGTAATATGTAGTACTATGTAGCTAACATTTGAAGAATATGCCTGCATTTTGAATTTTTGTATTTTTTTTTTATTTTAAAGAGGATAAAACCAAGAAAAATAAAACAATAAAACCAATCAAAATAAACCAGTATAAGTGATACAGGACTTCAAAACCTTACAAAACTAACAATAGTTACCATAATGCCTTTTGTTGTCTTCAAGTAGCTGCAGATATCTTCAGACATAGTAAAAATCAAACAGAACCGACTAGAATAGAAACAATAAAAACAAAACAATGAGTGCAACAAAGAACTTCAAAACAAGCCAATAGTAAATCCAAAATGGCTACCATAATATGTCTATCTTTCACATAGCTGCTTATGCCATCAGATTTAACATAGTCAAACAAAACAAAAGAGAATAAAATCCAACCCAACAAAATAATGAAAATGATATGGTTTCCCATTCGAGATTGCTTCCTGGTGAGGCCTGGCTCCCCCTCTGCAGTCCGCGAATGACTCTGACTCATGGCAAGTGGCTTGTGTGTGGCTGTCCTCACTCACATTTTTTATTTTTATAGGTCCTGTCTTATTTAATCACTGTTATGATTCTTTGAAATAAGTGTTATTATCATGCTTATTTTTCAGATGAACAAATTGAGGTTTAGTGAGATTAACTTGCCTAAATTCACATAACTAGTGAGCTGTGGCAATCATATTCAAATTCAATTCTTGACTGTAGAATCCAGCCTCTTAAACCATTCTGATTGACCGTATAGCCTCTGTTTATTTACAAACAGAGGGTCAGAAAGTTCACAAAATTTGCTAGTGTCACATAGCTAAAATCATTGGTAGCACAAAGATGCAATTATTCTTGATTATTCTCTTTTAGGGCTTTTCCAATTTACCATGAAGGCATTATTAATTGAGTAAATGAATAACATTAGAGGCAGAATATTGGATCCTGTTTGTATTCTGTTGCTGATCTAAGTTTCCTGTTACTTTAAGAAAGTCTGTAAACATATAATAGTGTAAAATTTTCGCTAATCTAAGTTTCCTGTTACTTTAAGAAAGTCTATAAACATATAATAGTGTAAAATTTTGTCTTGAATTTTGGTGTATGACAAGATGTTACCCAGAGATTTTTAGTACACACTGTAATGTAAGGAGTATATATGTTGTTGTAGTGGCATTGGGAAGCCATTGAAGTATTTTAAGTAGTTGAATGAAATGATTAGACTTACAGCGTAAGATCATCACTCTTGTGCCTAAATGGAGGATATACTGTTAGAAAAAAGACTAGAATTGAAGAAAAAAAATTAGGTGGTCATCAAGTAGTATATATAGATGAGAAAAAAATGGCAATTTAGAATGGATGCAATTGAAATGTAAAATTCAAGATATATTTTGTAGTTAAAATGTGTAAGTCATGGATGAGTGGGTATAGGGTAAAAAATAAAGTTACTTCTTAAGTAGTGCCTGACTTTAGGAACTGAATAATGTTTCCATTTGCTGAAATGGAGAAGATTAAGGGAAAGAGATAGATGATGTATTTTTTTAAGTGGGGGTAATTTGACAGGCTTGTTTTAGACATGAAGTGTTTGAGGCTTCAAAAAAAAAAGGTTAGGAAAAATAATAAAGTTAGGAAAGTATGGTAAAATAATAAAGTTAGGAAGGTATGGTCACGCGTGAAATTGTGCATGACATAGATTCTGATATGCTCTGCATTCTAAACATTCCCCTCTTTGAATAATATGTAGATAGAAGAATGTTATTATTGTATTTGTTCTTATAAGGATATGCAAAGGTATTACAAAATTTAACAAATCTGAATCCGTAGAATTGAAGTCATGAGAAAAATGAATAGGGACAAAGGAGTTTGTGGGATAAGTCCTGTCATTGGACTACATTGTTCCTGGACTCCCAAAGACATCTGGAAACTGACCTTGTCTTAATTCTGCAGCACAGAGTTCAGGAAGCATTTGGGTCAGGCTGTTAAATTGGCTTAAGAAAGCTGAGGGTGATGAGTGAGGACTGTGTTTATTCCTGGAAACTCTGCAGTTCTGTGTAATCAAATTGTGTACAACACTGTGTTGAGACTACTGAGGCTCATTTGGCTCAGATGAGAGCTTACTGACATCTACCTAGATGAGACTGTACCTGATTCTTTTACATTTATGATCTGCTACTGTGTGAGGTCCTTTTGAAGAGACTTAGAAGTATATCCGTCGGTCATTGGTAATGTTATTGAACTCCCTGCTTTATATCTTGGTGGCATTGATTTTCTTCATCCTTCAGACACACATTTTCAAAAACTATTCATCATAATTTATTCATGGTCATAAAACCAATTTTTGGAGATGCAAGCAGCATTAAAAGAAATAGAGTAGGATGGAAGAGTATCTGGTTGCCACTCAACTACAAAGAGTAAAGGGCTTTACTGAGAAAGGGTAGTAATGTATCATATTATTGTTAGTTGTGGTCAGAGTTTGTGAGGCACTTTTTAGATGAATAAGCCTTTTGTGGTACTGGGGATCAAACTCATGACCTTGCGCTTGCCAAGCAGACGCTTACACCACTGAGCTAAATCTCTGGCCAATAAGCATTTTTTGATTGGTAAGCCTGCATAGTCTTTATCAGCCTGAGCTACTTCTGACTTATCAATACAGTGATAATACACCTGAAAAATTTATTTTGAATAGCTTATGTGCTATATTCATTATCATTTTTGTTCAGATATTCAACTAGTTAAGAATTTCTGATGTTATGGCTCAGCAGTAAAAAACTTTGAGTCCCTGGATATAAGACTGCAAGAGGCAGGTCTTTTAATTCTAATCCGAGGCCAGTGGTACTGACCTTCATTCAATGTGCTTAAACCAGGATGATAGACAGTACCTCACTGTAGAATTCCCCTTTTCTGGGTATGTCCCTGAGTCCTCCCTCTTGGGGAACAAGACTTCTTACTCTTTAGAGTGATGCTATACCTCTGTTTGGTGCCACTCACCTTTCTGTTCTGGGTGACTTGTAGCCCAACTTCCATTGAAAGTGAGTCCACATCCTCCATATTCTTTGTGATCCACATCTTCCTTCTCCATATGACACCAGACACTACTCCATTTGCATTTTAGCAAAGAGCTGCTAGGTTTAGGATTATAGATAGTGACAATACCTGCATCTGGGAAGAGGACAGACTGACCTGCAAGAGCCAGAGAAGATTTACTAAATAGTGCTATATAACAGACTAAACTGGGCAGCGATGAGTTAGGTACAGTGAGTCAACAGTAGAGGGGACAGATTCTCTGAAAAAAATTCTAATCAGCAAGGAGCTTACACGCCTCAACCAAAAGAATAAAGATCAGAACTGGCTAATTGTTGTCATGTTGGGACTAACTGAGTGGTTGTTCTTGGTCCTGATTGTCACTCAATTCATCCTCGGAAATCTAGGAAATGGTTTCCTTGCGTTGGTCAATGGCAACAACTGGTTCAAGAGCAAGAAACTCTCTTTGTCTGACTTCATTATCACCAATGTGGCCCTCTCCAGGATCATTTTGCTGTGGATTGTTTTCACTGATGGTGTTTTACTAATTTTATCCTCCAATGTGCGTAATTCAGGAGTACTAATACAACTTATTGATGTTTTCTGGACATTTGTAAACCACCTGAGCATTTCATTTACCACCTGTCTTGGTGTCCTCTATTGCTTGAAAATTGCCAACTTTTCCCACCCTGTATTTCTCTGGCTCAAGTGGAGAGTTTCCAGGGTGGTTGTATGGATGCTGCTGGGTGCACTGCTCTTATCCTTTGCCCGTACCGTATCTCTGATCAATGAATTTAAGTTATATTTTGCCTTCAGAGGGATTGACAGCACAGGAAACATGACTGAATACTTCAGGAAGAGACATGAATATGATCTGGTACATGTTCTTGGGACTCTGTGGAATCTCCCTCCCATAACTATGTCCCTGATAACCTACTTTCTGCTCCTCCTCTCTTTAGGGAGGCACACTCGACAGATGCAGCAAAATAGTATCAACTCCAGAGATAAAAGCACTGAGGCTCACAGAAGGGCCATTGGAATCATCCTCTCCTCCTTCTTACTCTTCCTATTGTACTTTCTTTCCTTTTTAATTTTTTCAGTGGGCCGTTTTCTACCCCAACGTGAGATGTCTGTGATGATTGGCGAGATAATTACAATGTTGTATCTTGTTGGCCACTCATATGTTTTCATTCTGGGCAACAAAAAGCTGAAGCAGGCATTTTTGGCAATGTTCCTGTATAAGTCTGGTCATCTGCAGCCTGGATCTACTGGACCCTTTTCCCCATAGATTGCAGAGGGCATGCAATGGAGCCCGGGAGTCTTTTGGTCTGGCTCAAGACTAAGGGCTTTTGCTGATCCTCCCATGGTACCTGTTCTGTCCCATGAATAGCAGAGAGACACTGCTTCCTTCATCCCTGGTCTTACCTGGTCCTAGATGAAAGCACCATTTTGCATGACCTCTCTCTAAAGCATTGTTTTGAAGTAGTAAAATAGTCTTGGGAAATGTCGATGTAGTAAGAATGCTCACAATGTAGAGCTGGAGCTAAATTTTAATAACTATCAACTCAACATAATGAGTCTGAATATTAGTTTCAATTTAAGTTTAATACTGATGTAAATAAAATAGAGTCACAGACTTCAGGGAAAAATGGAAAGCTTTGCAGTTCTGTGGATGTGTATTTGAATTCTGGTTATTGTTAATTTTTAAAGATTTTTGGCTTTAGATCAGTTACTTTACTTGTCTGATGCTGTCTTTTCTTACCGTAAAATGTGAACTATAACATTAACTTTGCAGCATATCAGAAATTCACAAGACAATGCCTGCCAGCATGTTAGCACAGTGTGTCATGTAAAATGCTGAATTGAGTGAAGGCTGTTATTTCAACTAACAGCGGTTGTGCAGCAACAACAATTCTCACAAGATATCTATCTTCACAAAACAATTATTGGCTGAAGAAAGCACTGGGATAAATGAAGACCTTTGCATTTCATTAGCATTTTACTAAAGTAAATTTTCAAGTAATTTTTTATGTTTTAGATTGGACAAAATACTGAGTGTGCCTGCTTGTCCTCTTGTCTCTCCTCCCACTTTTCTTTCTATCAAGATGCATATCTGTTTTTAAAATTACAGTTGTGTCACATATAATATATGCAGTTTGTAGCTTAATTGATATTATTTAAATAGAAATCTATAGACATTGTTTTATTTCCTGTCATTTTACAACTTTGACAATTCAATGAGAAAATTGTTTAACCTGGAGAATTCTCAAACTTTTGGACACATTCAGTGTGAAACATGGTATTTTTGAATGTGAGTTTCTAGCACTAATTTGGCTTCAAGCAGTGATGGCAAGTCTTTTAGAGCTTTCAATGATAACAAACAGCTGGCTGTGGCATGTGTGCCTTAGGTCCGCCACCACTGCTTTAAAGTGTCAAGAGCTGTAACTGAGGATATGGACCTGAAAGCCAGATAGTCTATGTTCAAAATCCTGGCTGTGACCCTAGCCTTTATGAACTGCATGATCTTGAGGAAGGTTCTTAACATGTCTGGATTTTACCTTCCTCATTTGTAAAATGGAAATAGTAGTAGTATTTGTATAGGGGTGTTGGAAGGAATAAATGAATTAACACATGAATAACACTTATAGTACTATATGGAGTAAACAATAAATATTACAACTATTGGTTTTTGTTATTGTTCTGTGAAGGGAGGTGTATTTTGACCTAGCATGAAGGATCATCACATTATTTGACATTTAGTCATATATAATCAAATTAATTTTAGGATTTTTCTAGGTTATAAACATTCATTTCTAAAATTATAGGAGTGCAAAGATTTTTTTATGGTCTGTGTAGTTGGCTTTTAAATTGATGCTTGCTTCTTGAAGCTGTAGGAAAATTCCTAATTTTTTATTCAATCTAAAATTCCCTTTAGAAAAAACAAGTGCTGAAAACTAAAGAATAATTAAGATTCATTTATAATTCAAAAATAAAAGGAATCCTATAGCTGGTATTTCTCCCCACCTCATAGTTTCTGTAATTAATAAAATTCTGTGAACTAGGAGTGGTGGCTTATGCTCTAATCCTAGCACTTGGGAGACTGAGACAGGAGGATTGCCACAAGTTTGAGGTTAGCCTGGGCTACATAGCAAGACCTTGTCTTAAAAAAAAAGCAAAAAATTCTGTGCTTATTGTCAGCATGGAAATTTTACTGTGGAAATCCATGCTGTCTTTATTGGCATCTGCTTTGTTCACTCTAACCCCTTGCTCTATATCTCAGCCTCACCCACCCTGGAACTTGTTCCTACTTAATATTATTTTGACAGCTTTTCTTCTACCTCTAAACTTATGGTTCTTTAAACCTAATCTGAGCTTCCAATTCTGCCTAATAGTTCAAGTGGTAGAATTCTCCTCTCATTCAATCAAACATAACACCTCACTAGAGGTTTTGGTTTAGCTGATGACTAGCTGTCTACTGTTCATTTCACTGGTTCCTGAAGTGTGAATGGAAGGTGCAGAATTATCTGTAAGGGAGTTTGATGTGAAAATCCATTTGGTCCTAGAGAGGAAATGTAGCAGGCCCACTCCACTCCAAACTCCCACTTTCAGAGAAGTTTGAAGTTGACCTCTAAGAGATATAATTGTATACAATTTCCTGATTTCAGGCATATGTGGACTTAAAGCTGGGGGTGGGAATGCAGATTTGGCCCTGGTTGGTGGATGAGTAGCTGGGGCAAGGAATCTCATCTATTGCTAGAGTCATAATAATGGAAGCCTAGCAAAGTAGTTAGACTTGGTGTTTTAAATCAATTAGGGGAGGTCTAATTTGCAAGCCCCTCACTGATCTCGGGGAAGATCATGTCTTAGGCCCAGTTTTTAGAAGTCTTGACAATGCCATCTTTCAATTAATTGGCTTCCATTTGTAAACCCCTTAAGATTTTTTTTCTTTCCACAGTACTGGGGTTTGAACCCAGAGCCTTTTCCCTGAGCTACATTCCCTAGACCTTTTTGTTTATTTTTTTATCTTGACAGAGGATCTATCTCACTAAGTTGCCCATGTTGGACTGGAATTTATAATCTTCCTGCCTCAGCATCCCAAGTAGCTGGGATTACAAGCATTGTGCCACTGTGCCAGGTAAACCCTTAAGATTCTACCTTGAATCAAAGTATGAGCATATGAATCGTCTGGATTTGGAGTCCAATTACATACTTGACCTGGTTTCTAAAACCCATGTTCTCTCCAGATACACCTATTCTTTGGTATATTGTTGGAGCTTTAATACATGAATCAATATCAATATATGACAGTAGCTCATGAGGTCTTCCAATTGTCCACCAGAGTCCTAACTTCCTTTCATGGCAGCTGTGAAAATATTCTTCTTGGATCTCTGCTACGGGGAACCTAATTGGCTGATGGCTCTAGCTGTCCCCATTCACCACTAAGAGGTTGCACTTCCAGTATGCTTCTGGTAGCCAGTGATGGAGCACTGAGACGTGAGACTGTTTCAATAGACAATCTTGGCACATGGACACTCCATCAATCTGGTTGAAGCGTTCTTGAAACTGTGCTACAATTTAGGACTTTTCCTACCCAATTTTTCCATTCCCATTTTTACAGTTGTCACATCTACCTTGCTATCTGAATACACTTCCCACCTACTATGACCTCTTCTATCACATAAATCTCTTGCATGTCTAGTCTCATTTCATTCTCTGATATTGGAAGACCTGTATTAACACACACACTTTTATAAATAAGCTCTTTATTAAAATATTAGTGCTGATCATACAACTACTCATACATGTGTGTGTGTGCACCAAAATTCTAGAAATCTTCCCAGATTTTTCCTTTTCCTATTGCTTCAATATCCATTTGGTCACTAGCCAGATATATTTGGTTGATTTTTCTAAACAAGTTTTTCAAATGTCCCTCATCTGTAGTTCCTTCTTTTCAACCCATCAGAGTGAATGCAGCAGGATTCCTTTTAACTAGTTTCCTGATCTCAACCCTATTCCCTTCCAGCAAAGCTTTTTCACATTACTTGAGTTTTATTCTTGAAGTGGTGAAAATACCAGCATAATACTCCTGGGCCCTGCCAAGGGCTCTCCATTACTTTTGATAAAATCCAAACTCCTTAGCATACAACCTAAAGCCATTCATCATTTTGTCTCTTTTCCTTTCGAGTCTCATCTTTTCATGCCTTCTCCAAAGGAATCTTGAACTAGTCTGTTTCACAAATATGCCATTTTCTTCTTTTTCATAAGCTGCCATACGCCTAGAATTTCCTTTTTCACTTGTCAGTGGTGTTAGTTCTTCTTCATCAAGCCCATCCCTCTCCAAGAAACTTTCTTTGACTCTTTCAGGTAAGGTAAGCATTTATTCTGTGTGTTACCCCAAAATGATGTCCATGCTTCTGATCATATTAATCTGCATGTACTGTGGTATATAGATACTTGGTGATCTATCTTTCCAGGTGCATAGCTCATTCTCCTTCTTCCTTTCTTCATACCCCTCTTCTGTTCCCTGAACCCATCACACTCTCGATCACTTGGTCACCTCTAAGTCTGTATGTAGACTTCTACAGTATCCTTTTCTATCCCACCCTATCCTTTGCTAGAATAACTCCTTTGAACCTCGTGGGCATAGCTGGGTTTTTTTCTTCTTTTTTACTCCTTTGCCTTTTTTTGTTTGTTTGTTTTATCTGTTTTTGTTTCTTGTTATCCTTGTTCTTGTTTTTTTTTTTTTTTTTGTCTTTTTGAGACAGGGTCTCACTATACAGTTCAGGCTGGTTTTGAGCTCACTTTGCAGCCCAGGCTGGTCTTGAACTCACAACAATCCTCACAATGATTGTTCTGCCTCAGCCTCTTGATTACAGGCATAGACATAACTTTTTTAAAACAGGGTCTCACTATGTAGTTCAGATTGACCTTGAACTCACTATGAAACCTAGGCTGGCCTTGAACTCACCGCAATCCTCCTACCTTAGCCTCCCAGGTACTAGGATTACAGGCATGCACCACCGCACCCAGCTTGTAGATACAACATATATATCCTCAAGGAAATCTTTCCTGTACCCCCAATGGAAGATTAAATGAACCTCATGAACACTCCCATTGCATACTTTTTTTTTCTCATTATACCTCCTAAAACATTGACCTCAAATTGTCTGTTTGTCTCCTACTATTCTAGGTTCTTTGAAGGCACAGTGTGTTTTTCTTGATTAGCCCTTGTTTCAGTAGTACCTGACATAGGACCTCACTGACAATAACAATACACTGAATAAAAGAAACAATGAGGAGCAGTTTAGGCTAGTGGAAAGAGTGAAAGACCTTCCAGATTAGCCACTGATTGGCTGTGATAGTAGACAGACATATACTTCTTTCTGTGATCTTTATGTTCCTCATTTGTAAATAGGAATATCTGTGTCTTTCTCCTGGGCTGTTTTATGTATTAACTGACTTTTAATTTCTTTGTTTCTTTTCTTTTCTTTTCTTTCTTTCTTTCTTTTTTTTTTTTTTTTTTTTTTTTTTTTTTTTTTTTTTTTTTTTTTTTTTTTTTTTTTTTTTTTTTTTTTTTTTTTTTTTGAATTGAACTCAGGACCTCACACTTGCCTGGCCGGTGCTGTGCTGCTGAATTATATCTCTGATGTAACTGACTTTTAAGTTCTCTGGTGTACTGCTGGAAATGTATTAAGCAGTTTATAATCACAGGAATTAAATGTTCCCTTTTTTCCTTTCTTTTTCTATGTAGTACTCTTTTGAAAAAACTTTCAAACTATGCAATTTCAGGTTAGTCATGACTACCTCATTCTTCAGAGTCATCGTTAAGTAAGCAAAATCATCCTTTTACTTTGACCATCTGTCCTAAAGCTATCCCTACAGATCGGTTAAGCAACAATATAGCACCCAGGACCACAGTGCCCATCAGTGGCTCTTTTTGGGTTGTAGTAAACAAGCAGATTTTTAAGATTCTTTTGGGACCCTGTGTTATCAACTTGCTCAGAAGGACATAGTTCAGGGACCCAGCCTACCAGCAGAGTGCTGTCAGTATTTCCTCTTTTGTAGAGCCCTTGTTCTGGGCTATAGAACTCAGGTGCAAGGATAAGAGATACACAGATTAGGGTAAGGTTGGGAGTTACCCTAAATGAAAACTTCATATGTCAAAGGAGCCAGTGTCTCTTACAATAATTTCACAGGAATGGATTCCATGGTTTAGTCAAGGAGCATGAACACAGAGGACTCAAACTCAGGGAAGCCCCTGAAGATGGAGTCTCCATAAGATATTTACAGTTTACTTACAGTTCAGTCTAGTCAAGGTGTGATTTGCCAATCAGAGGTGTTTGTTGTTTTTGTTTTGCCTAAAAACATCATTGATGGCTTTATCCTTACCAGACTGATAAGAAGAACAGAACAAGAAACTTTAACTGAAGAATCTCATGCAGAGGGAGAATGGATTTTATTAGCCCTTTCTCTATAGTGATTCTTTCAGAAATAACTTCTAACAGATGAACTTCCTCACTGATCATGTAGCCTCCTGATCCTCCCTCCCTCCCTCTGTCTCTCTCTGTCTCTGTCTCTGTCTCTCTCTCTCAGACTAGATCTCGCTATGTGGCCCAGACTGCTCTTGAACTCATGGTCATCCTCCTGCCTCAGCCTCTCGAGTGCTGGGATTACAGGTGTGTGCCACCATACCTGGCATGATCACTTCTTAATTCCTGCTGCTATCCAACAACCTGGTATATTACACCCTGGATGAAGTCTACTACTGCCTGATATGGTTTTTTCCCCTTTCTTGGAATGTTTTTTTCTATATCTTTTATATCTTTTTTTTTGGCAGCACCAGGGATTCAACTCACAACCTCGCACCTGCCAGGGCAGGCGCTTAAGGCACTGAGCCAAACTCCCGGCCCTAGTTTTTTTGAGTCAGGGTTGCACGATGTAGCTCAGGCCAGCCTTGCGCCCGCGTTGTAGCCCAAGCTGGCCTCGAACTCACAACGTTCCTCCTACCTCAGCCTCCCAAATGCTGGGATTAAAGGCGTGCGCCACCACACCTGGCTTATCTTCTATATCTTACTTTATATTCTTTATCCTATTTAAATGTGGTACTTAAATGTGTTATTTGTAATATTTCAACTTAATTAGTGCAGTCATGTTTTATGGGTAAGGAATTGGAAATCTGTGCTGTAGTTTTCTCTTTTATGATGGCCCTGTTTATTTATTCTGTTTACCAGTTTAACTGATTTGGGCATTAGTTTTATATATAAATCTATAAACACTTAAGCTCTAGTTTAGAGAATATCTCCAAGGCTTGCCATCCTGTCATCTGTCTTAAAGGTCCTCTTCGTCATATCTTAACTCCTTCCTGTCTATTCTTATTTGTGCTTCACCTTGGTGTCCCTTTGGCAAATATATTTGGCTATATCCAGGATTGCACTGGATTTCAAGGTGGTTGGTTTCTACCTTCTAGAGTAGATGAGAGAGGCCATACTCACTGTTGAACTTATTTGTGGTTCTCGAAAATATAACTTACTAGGCATATTGTACTCTTCACTATCTGAGCAATGACAAAGAAATCAGGTAATGAAATGACAACTATTTGGCTCCCAAAATTATAACTAAAGCATATATGTTTCTCTTACCAGACTATTTTGACTGACAGTTAAAGCCTAAGGAAAAATAGTCACACATGATCTAAACATAGCTGCAGATTTATAAAGGAAACATATGAAAGGGCTTTGCTTTTTCTAAGCAAAAACAGCACAACAATTGATTATGATAAATTTATGTATAATGCTAGTGAGGGAATGCAAAGTATCATGAAAGGATGATATTGAGATGCAGTAAGGTCCTGGAACTTAATCTATCAGATAATAGTAAATCACTTTAGGTAGTAAGTGATAAAAGAGATGCATTGGCATGGCCAAAATAATAACTGGACACAATGGTTGCAGCATCAACAGATTAGAGAGGAGAGAGAAGTTGAATTCAGGTCATCATTGGATATATGAATGGAAGGTGAGTGGGTTGGAGAGGCATGAGAAATCCCACCATATTCTGCGATTTCTTTGCAGAAAAAGTGGGTGGTTGGAATAGTCACAGAAACAATATTGGACTAGAGCTTTCAGATTTGAAGTTCTTGGAACCTCCCATGACTCTTACATCTCCTGCTCTTGGAGGAGTGAACTCTCAGGTTCACCCAGACTTGTTTTATTGTACTCAGGCATTTCTAAGAAAAAAAGGTGCCTTGGTTACTTTTCTCTCATTGCTAGGACAAATTACCCAACAATGAAAGTTAAAAGGAGAAAAGTTTTTTTAGATCACAGTTTGTGGAGGTTTTAGTCCATAATCAGCTCACTCTAAGGCAGGGTGGCATGGCAGAGGGACAACACTTCAAGGTCACAGAAGACAGCAAAAATGACAGGAGCAAAAGTGGGGAGAGCAAGCCTCTTTTCCTTCCTTATATTGTAAGCAGGCCAGCCCCCATATGACAGGTGTAGCACTTACACCATCTCCATGTCCTCCTCTTGGACAAGATGAGGATGTTTACCAAGTGAGGACCCTGGCCCCCTGCTGAGTCACTTAGTTAAACTTCTAAACTTCTCAAGTTGACACAATGTGTCAACCATTACAAAAGGATAGGAATGAAGAAATAGTAATGCAATGCTTAGAAGATTTGCATCTCAATGAAAGCAGCTGGCTTTTAGACCACACATGGCTCATTTGCCATGCTGAGGAAAAATAAAAAAGGACACATCCTTCCTAACTGGATGTTAGTTCCTGCTTATACATTTCAGTATTTCTCCTCGCCCACCACCAACACCACAACTGCTGAATCCTCCATGTGTGAAGATGCTTCAGGTGGTTCACTTATTTGTTATTATTACCTCAGTTTTTTTAACTTTTGTAGGGATGATTATGAATTTGCTTATTACAGTGATCATTTATAAGACCTGGGTTAAAAACCATAGAGTCTCTTCTTCTGATAAGATACTGTTCAGTTTGGGCATCAGCAGATTTCTTATGCTGGGATTGTTTCTACTGAACATTTTCTATTTCATTGCTTCAAATGCTGAAAGATCAGTTTACCTTTTCACATTTCTTTTGTTGTTTTGGAAGTTTTTGGACTCCAGCAGTCTCTGGTTTGTGACCTTGCTCAACTGCTTGTATTGTGTGAAGATTACTAATTTCCAACACTCAGTGTTTCTCCTGCTGAAACGGATTATTTCCCAAAAGATCACCAGACTTCTGCTAGCCTGTGTGCTGATTTCTGTCATCACCACCTTCCTGTATTTTGTGCTCAGACAGATATCACATTTCCCTGAATTTGTGACTGGGAGAAATGGCACACTGTTTGACCTCAATGAAAGCATTTTGACTTTGGTGGTCTCTTTGGTCTTGAACTCATTATTCCAGTTTACCCTTAATGTGACTTCTGCATCTCTGTTAATACATTCCTTGAGGAGACATGTACAGAGGATGGAGAGAAACTCCACTGGCTTTTGGAATCCCCAGACTGAAGCTCATGTAGGTGCTATGAAGCTGATGATCTATTTCCTCATCCTCTATGTTCCATATTCAGCTGCGACGCTGCTCTTTTATCTCCCTTCTTATCCAAGGATCGGCCCAGGAGTCAGAGCCGTTTGTATAATTATTTCCTCTCTTTACTCTCCAGGACATTCTGTTCTCATCATTCTTACACATCCTCAACTGAAAACAAAAGCAAAGAAGATACTCTGTTTCAACAAATAGTGGGAGCTGGGGATTTAGCTCAGGGGTGCAACACCTGCCTGGCAAATGTGAGGTCCTGAGTTCGATTCCTGGTAACCACTAACAACATAAACAACAAAAAACAAAGCGTGGAGTTTCACTAGTAAACATTGGTTGAGGTCATTTCATGACTTGGGTGCAAGATTTTCTGTTAGTAGTTTTCCCAGTGATCTGAAGAATTTATTTTAGTGATCCCTTATCTGACTTTCCAGGCCTTTGAGTGCCTATATTTCAGCTAATTTTGTGTATTTTTGCTAAAATTTTAAAATAAGGTATGTTCTCTAAGGAACTTGTTTGAGGGATAACTTACATATTTCTTGTAACCCTGTGGTGTTGGATCTATGGCACGTGTGTTGTTTTTCTTTTAAAGCAAAAGATGTTAATGCATGAGTTGTTTTTTCTAAATGAAAACCTCAGTATTCAGGTTTCATTTCAGTGGCGATACTTAATGATAAATGGGTTTGGTGTTGCAGTTTGGGCGAAAAAGTTTCACTAGAACTGCTATACCCATTATATTCCTAATAGAAATCTCTATATTGTTCCATTAGCTACTCAAGTACATATAATGGGAAGTTTCCTCAAATTAAGGAATACATTGTGGTGCACATTAGTTTAATTTTTTTCAGTTTAATTAGAGAACCATGACTTAGGAGTCAGCAGTAAGTAAATGGTCATTGAAAGCCAGTAGAATGGCTTACAGAATAACAAGTTGGGGCAAAAAAGAAAAGAGGGCAATAAAGGCTACAGAGAAAAAAGGAAAAAAAAGTAAAAGGTATACATTGTGGGAAAAGTTAGGCAAAGGGTCTTCATATTTGTTGAGTGAGAGTAAATGAACTATTACTGCTAAGAGATCTAGTATTGAATTTCTGGGCTAGATCTGAAAAGGAGAAAAGAGTCAGACTTGATAAGTGGATGGAAGTGATGAATAATAATGAAACCAAATCCAAAATGGTTCCATGGATCTTGAAATCCAAAGATAGGCTAAGGTCAAAAGCAAGTTCCAAATATTGAAGTCAGCACCATCAGAGAAAAAATTTATAGAGTACTGTGTCTTACCATCTGATATGGAATTCATTGGAAAGCCAAGAACAGCCATTGGACTGGTAGTGGAAGTGCTTGACTTTGGTGAACTTATTTCATTGGTTTCTGCATTTCTGCATAGTACAATTCTCCAAGAGAACAATTTCTGGAACTTGGATGATAGGACTATGGCTACAGAGGAACAAGAGTATGAAAATGGGATGTTGACTAGTTTGAAATGCGAATTGAATGTTAATTATTTTTAATTATATAGTTTTAAAAAACTGCTTGTATAATATTTATAAAATGCTTATAGTATATTTATACATCTCATAATAAATATCTTCAAATTTTGTGAATTGCTGGCTTTTTCTATTCTGACCACTAGAATCTTGATTGCAATGGTCAGCAAGTTTTACCTAAAACAATATTTTAGTTTTTAAATTTTATTTTAAAGGAAATAAAACCAAACAAAATAAATAGGATAAAGCTAATCAAAACAAAACAGTGAAAGTGATACAGGACTTCAAAACAGGATAATAGGAAATCAACCATTGCTACCATAATGCCTCTTGTTATCTTCAAAATAACTGCCCATACCATCTGACATAATAAAACAGTTATTTTTGTACATCAGTTGCTATCGACTCAGTCTGTGTCCCTCTGAATCAGCCAGGAGCTTAAGGGGAAGGGTGAGGGGAGTAGTTTGGTTCTTCTTGTCTCCCAGCCCCCATACTGGCTGGCTCATAGGAAGGGAGCTTCCTGTTTCTCCACCTAGCCCACGGTTACTGCTGGCTCACAGAAGGGCACCAAACCAACATTTTATAGCATGAAACTTTTTTTTGTTTGTTTGTTTTTTGAGACAGGGTCTTGCTATGTAGCTCTACTGGCCTTCAACTCCATGTGTAGTCCAGGCTGGCCTTGAACTTGAGGCAATCCTCCTGTGTCAGCCTCCCAAGTGCTATATAGTGTGAAATTTGAAGGTATTTGTCATGTTAGACTCTTAAAATTAATAGATAAAAGAATTGCTAAGAATAATTAAAGTACACAACAACTCTAAATGAGTAGCAGAACTCTTCATGAGTCCCTCAATATCTGTTCTTTCTCCTCTCTTCCATAGCAATAAAATCCTAGCTTTCCTGAATTATGGCAGCTAAATTATACTTCATAGCTTCCTTTTATAAATAGGTGCTATATTGCCTTGTGATCAAGTTCTGCCAGTAGAGTGTGAGTAGAAGTAATATATATCATTTCTAGATTTGCCTCTAGAATAGTCATGCCCTCCCTTCTCCTTTTTCCATTTCTTTTCTTTTTTTGGTCCATGGATTAGAATGCTGATGTAATGATTGACCATCCTGGATCTTGTATCTGAGGTGAATGCTTGGCAATAGTGGAGCTGTTCAGCCCAGAATTGATGTTTTGGTTTCTGACATGATGAAGTTGCTCCAGTTCTGGACAGCTTATGTCTGAATTCTAGAACTGTTCATGAAAACATCTTCATGCTTTCAGGAGCTCTGCATTAGTATCTGTTACCTTTGTCAAATAGCTTATAATTTACCATAAGTCCATACAATAGCAACTGCTTTTATGGTAAAATAGTATGTAATTACTTATCATCTTGTAGTCAAAGAACTTTTTATGACATGCTAAATAAAACTGTAAAAATATATAGTATGATACCAATTTTATATACATCTTAACAAAAGTTTAAAAGGAAATATAAAAAAATGTAAACAGCAATTATTTTTAGGTAGGAAATTTTAAAAAACTTTTTTTACATTTTGTAAATTTTCTACAATGAGTCAGTAAAAACATACTTTAGATATATAGAGTATGCAGTCTATCCAACACTCATCCCATCAATCTTTCTTATTTTGTCACTCTTTTTAAAAATTAATGGATTAATGGGTTTTGTTTTGACAGATTTGTATATGTATAAAACATACATTCCTCATTTTTATTCCCTGTCATCCTCGTTTTCCTACTGTTCCCGACTAGTTTAACATTTTTGGGGACTCTAAATGCCTATAATATAATTTTGCTTATATCCCCCTTATTACCCACTCTTATACCCCTTCCCATTGCCTTCCTCTTGTCTACTAATAATCTTCTTTTTACATTCTTGTCATCTTCTTTAGATTTTATATATTATGGAGAACGTGTGGTGTGTATCTGAGCTTTGGTTTATTTTGCTCAACACAGTGGTCTCCAGATCCATCTATTTTCGTAAAGATGACAGAATTTCATTATTACTTGTGACTGAATAATATTACATTGGGTAATATGCTACACTCCTTTTATCCATTCATTTGTTGAAAGGCACCTAGACTGGTTCCATGTCTTGGCTGTTGTGAATTATGCTGCAGTAAACATCGGTGTGCTGATATTCCTATAGCATGGTGATTTTAATTTCTTCCAGTATATACCTAGGAGTAGTACAGTTGGATCAAATGGTAGCTTTAGTTTTAGTTAAGGAATGCATCGTGGTTTTCATAATTTACATTCTCATCAGCAGTGTAGAAGGTTCCTTTTTTTCCCCTCTGCAGCCTCAACAGCATATAGCGTTTTTTGTATTATTGAACATAGCCATTCTGACTGGAATGAGATGAAATCTCAGTGTAGTTTTGATTTGCATTTCCTTAATGACTAAAAATGCTGAACAGCTTTTCATATACTTATTGTACATTTGTCCTTCTTTTGAGACGTGTCTATTGAATTCATTTGCCCTTTTATTGATCAGGCTATTTGATTTTTTGATCTTAAATTTTTTGAGTTCTTTACATATTCTAGATATTAATTCTCTGTTGAAAGAGTAGCTGGTAAAGATTTTCTCTTGTTCTGTAGCTTGTCTCTCCACTTGATTAGTTATTTCTGTGGCTGTGCAGAAACTTTTAATTTTTTTTTTTTTTTTTGCGGCACCGGGGATTGAACTCACAACCTCGCGCCTGCCAGGGCAGGCGCTTAAGGCACTGAGCCAAACTCCCGGCCCTGGTTTTTTGAGGCAGGGTCGCACTATGTAGCTCAGGCCTGCCTTGGCTCGCGTTGTAGCCCAAGCCGGCCTCGAACTCACAACGCTTCGCCTACCTCAGCCTCCCGAGTGCTGGGATTAAAGGCGTGCGCCACCACGCCCGGCTGAAACTTTTAATTTGATGTAGTCCCATTTGTTGATTCTTGCAATTATTTCCTGTCCTGTTGAAGTCAATTCAGGAAATCTTTTCCTGTGCCTGTGGCTTCAAGTGTTTCTCCTTTATTTTGTTTTGGCAGTTTTGAGGTCTCAGGTTTTATGCTTATTTTTTAAATCTATTTTGAATTGATTTTTTCTACAGAGTGAGAGGTAGAGATATAATTTTAGTCTTCTAGAAGTTGATATCCAGTTTTCCTAGCACCATTTGTTAAAGATACTGTCTCTTAGCATGGTGGTGCATGCCTGTTATCTCAGCACTTTAGGAGGCTTAGGAAGAAGAATTGCAAGTTTCAAGCCAGCCTGGGCAAGTTAGCAAGATCCCATATCAAAGTCAAAAATAAAACAGGGCTGGGAATGTAGCTCAGTGTACAGACCCTGGGGGAAAAAAAAAGGTTGTCTTTTTTCCAGTGTATATTTTTGGCTCCTTTGTTCAGAATCAGAAGGCTCTCATTGTGTGGGTATGTTTTTGTGTCCTCTATTCTGTTCCATTGGTCTATGTGTCTATTTTTGTGTCAGTATCATTTGTTTTTGTTAGTATGGCTTTGTAGTATAGCTTAAAATTAGGTATAGTGATGCCTCCAGCCTTGCTCTTTTTACTTAGTATTGCTTTGGCTATTCTGGGTGTTTTGTGTTTCCATATGAAATTTAGGATTGTTTTTATCTTGTTCTGTGAAAAAATGTCATTAACTTTGATGGGGATTACATTGAATCTGTAAATTATTTTGGTCATTTTGATTATATTAGTTCTGCTAATCCATGAACACAGGAAGTCTTCCCATTTTTTGGTATCTTCTTCAATTTCTTCTTCAGTGTTGTAAAATTTTCATTGTAGAGGTCTCCTTTGTTAGATTGATCCTGTGGTATTTTTAAAAATATTATAAATAGAATTGTTTTCCTGATTTTTTATCAACTATTCCACTATTGGTGTATTGCAAAACTGTTGATTTTTTTTTGAACTGAACTGATTTTAATGTAGCATTTTCAGTGATTAAATGTTTACTGTTTTTAAATATTTTTGACTTTTCCAATCAGATTTTATTGGAAACTGGTGATTTTTATGTAGATTTTATTTCTTGTTACACTGCTGAATTCATTTATGAGCTCTAAAAACCTTTTGGTGGAGTTGACAGGATCTTCTAAGTATAGAATTATATCATCTGCAAATAAGGATAATTTGACTTCTTCCTTTCCTATTTGTATCCCTTTTATTTTTCTCTTGTCTAATTCTTGTAGTTAAAATTTAAGAATTGTATTGACTAAGTGGTGAGAGTGGATGGGCATCCTTGCCTTATTCCTAATACATCCATCTTTCTATAGGATAGATGGGCAGTTCTAATGCCATTCAGTTTCTCTTTACTAAGAAAGGTAAATGGATAGTCTTCTGTTTTGTCTGAATTCTTTTTCTTGTATGATATTGGCAAAGTTATGATGATTTGGTTCTTGGTTAACCTACATAGTCTCCATTTTAACCCCGTCTGAGTTGGAGTGCTATTAGGACTGCTTTTGCTACTTGAAGAAAGTCTTGAGTATTTGCTTAGGTACTTGTCCAAAGTCCTCCCTGTGTGGTTTTTAGCAATGTTGTAGGTTGGGAGTTTTTCTAATTCCAGTAGACTCTACTAAAAATACATGCTACTAGGGACTTATTAACCAGAGTTAAAAGTTTTTTCTCAAGTTATAATAATGTTTTGACTCTTTATTATAAATTCTCAAATCCTGCATTTCCTTCTTTTCTCTGGCTATTGCTGAAAAGGTTGCTAAAACTCTGTTAGACATCAGATTCATTTTATAAGTAAGAGGGCAGGTCATTGTCTGAATGATGTTGTCAGGAAACATCCACCACCCACTGTCTTAGCTGTAACTCAGGGACCTGCCATTTAACTTCCAATTGTTGTATGAGCTGCATTGTTATGTTATTAGCTCCTCACAACCTCTTTGGTAATGTATATACTATTATTCTTAATATATGGTTGACAAAATTTAGGCAACAAAAAACTAAGTAAGTAATTCATATAGTAGAGCCAAGAAAGGATTGATCCAGGGTTCCAGTGAAAGTCTCTGACTGTAAACTCCAATTTTTATCCCAGTAGGTACTGATGTGGGTAGAAAGGCATATGGAGTGAAGTCATTCTCAATAAAACAGCTTTATTTTCTAGCATAAGAAGAAAATATTCAAAATGATGCCTAAAGCAGCATAAAAACAGCCTGAAGATCCAACCAGGGCTGTCCATGATTAAGGGGAGACTATGAGGATAGAATAAACTCGTAGGTGTTTAGTTTTCTTAGCTGAAATGAATGTCATGGTGTCACTGTCTCTGGTATTTTTTTAAACTACTGTTCCGTTTATTTGTGGTACTGAACTCAACCAAATATATAACTATTACAAAAGCAAAGAATGTCTGTTTTGAACTGTAGCTTATACAGATTTTTAAAAAATTCTTTCAAAATTTTTAAATTTTATTTTAATGCAGCACAAGTAGATATTAAAGAAAATAGCAAAGTACTTTTCTTCTATAAAAAAATAAAACAAAATTCTATAACAAAATAGAGAGTAATAATAGTTAATTTACCATGTATTACAATCTTAAAAGAATAGTCAAAATGTTACCCAGTATAAGTCATAGAGAAAAAAAGATTATCTCTTACAAAGGATTGGGTTCTTAAACCCTGAAATTATAAGTGAAAATTTCAAAATGGAAAGGTAGTAACATTAAAATAGAAGCTATTATAAATTTCTTTTGAATGGTGCCACTTGGGAAGAAATAGGCCAATGCAAAAATAGTGGAAGAATAGAAACAATTCCTGTAAGAACTGAATAAAAATTCTTAAAAATTTCAAGGATTTTGAACACTTCATGTTTAATATAGCTTCAGTTTTACTTAATCATGTGTGGCTTTGGGTTTCCATATTGCTTTTGAGTTTATTTTTTTAAGAAAAGAGATTATTATGAAGGATATATTACCTTTTTGAAGTATGAATTAAAGGTAACTTTGTGATACTGGGGATTGAAGGAAGGGCCCCACTTGTGCTAGGCAAGCACTCTAACACTGAGCTACATCCCCATCTTTGAAGGTAACTTTTAAGATGGATTTAAATGCTAATCTGCCAGTGAAATTGAACCTTACTGAAGTCATTTAAAATAAATTCTTCAAATACGTCTTTTCTCATTCTCTTTCCTTCTTCCTCTCCTCCTTGCATCCCTCCCTCTCTCCCTCTATCCCTCGTATCTGTCTGTCTATCTAGCTTGCTTTCTTGCTTGCTTACTTGTTAAATCTGTAGATACATGTGGCCCACTGGCTTTCAAAGATGGATGAGGAAATGAGAGGCCTGGGAGATTCCACTGGGAATATTTCAAATTTTGAATGCCCTCCCTCCCATTCCTTTTAGGTGTAGTAATAGAGGGGGAAGATGGAGTTGGATAAAGTATCTAGGTATTTAGATATTGTGGTCTAAACAAAGGCACAGTTTTAAGGCCATAAGCTGTTCCTTCTCTTAAGGGAACAGCTTATGGCCTGTTTTATCCCACAAGGAAAAAATGTGAAAAAAAACCTCCAAATGTGCACAAGAATTTGCTTGGCATGGAAATCGACAAGGAGGTGATCTGTGTTAGTGGGAGTGGGGAAAGGGAAGAGGAAGGGGCACTGATGGTGGAATGGATAATAGCAGGACGGTCATGATCTATATACCTTTCTGCACCTGTTTGGGGGAAAGCATGAAATCAACATTATCTCACAACAGCTTGATTGTTCTCTGGATTGTTCTTATGGCTTTGTGGGTTAAAGGGATCTGGTAGAGGGTGTGACTATAACTGTGCCATTGGTTAACAAGAAGGAGCAGGAGGCCTTTGGCAAATGACTGAGTGTACACAGATTGCTTGTAACTGAGGTGTTTAAATAGAGGTGCATGCTTGATTTGTTTGACAAAATTTCTGACATATTATAAATATAGAAAAATTATTTGTCTCAATTTTTCTGCTTTCATAGTTTGGACAATGATTATGCTTATAATGATCTTGAAAACATCTATATCAAGAGCTATATATGTTTTTATTTTTTTTTCCGGCACCAGGGATCAAACTCACAGCCTCGCGCCTGCCAGACAGGCGCTTAAGCTGCTGAGCCAAACTCCTGGCCCTGGTTTTTTTTTTGAGGCAGGGTCACACTATGTAGCTCAGGCCGGCCTTGCGCTCACGTTGTAGCCCAAGCCGGCCTGGAACTCACAACGCTCCGCCTACCTCAGCCTCCCGAGTGCTGGAATTAAAGGCGTGCGCCACCACGCCCGGCTCAAGAGCTATATATAATGGTATTACTCAAATATCACTTCTAACTCCCACTGACTCTTCTACATCTTTGAGTTTTGTGTGTTTTTAGTGGATCGAGTTAAGGGGTCTTTCATCTTTATTCCTGCTTCCCAGAGACTCGAATCATCCAAAACTTGTCACCTTTCTCTAGAACCATAAACTCAGTTCATCCTAGATTTTCAGACTGTGAGTAACAAGACTTCGGGTGCCCCATGACTTTATTGAAAGGAGTGTTTGTGAAGAAATCACCAAGAAAGGAAAGAAAAATGACGTCAGTTAGATGACATTATTTGCTAGGGAACAAAACAGACTAGTTATTTTCTTTTAGCATCATGTAGTCTTGAGATAAACATTATTATCTTTATTATAGAGAAGAACCAAAATTCAGAAAGGTTATGAGTTAATTGACTTGTCTGTAGCTGCTCACTGAATAAGTTGGGAGACAAACTCAAATCTACTTGCCTTAAAAAAAAACATTGCTTTTCTTTTCTTTCTTTCTTTCTTTCTTTTTTTTTTTTTGATACCAGGGATTGAACTCACAACCTTGTGTCTGCCAGGCAGTTGCTTAGGCCACTGAGCTAAATCCCCAGCAAACATTGTTTTTCTACACATGGCTTTACTTATAAATTCCTCTAACAGAGAGTCATGTGCTTTTTGCCCCCTAGAGGGCTGCTACTTGCATGAACTTGTAGGTACTTTGCCTTTGTGGGGCTGACATCCACAAAGCCCAGAGTGCTGTCTGTGTTGCTTGGCTCTTTCCTTAGCATAATCGTGCAACACTATGGAACACCTCAGTCCCGTAAGTCTCCTCTGGAAAAGCCCAATTTTAAAATTGCTAAAAATGTAACTCAGTGCAAATTGTTAATACATTTCTGAGTTTTAACTTTTGAGAAATAATGTTTTCTTTTTTTATGTTATAGAAATGTTGCAAAGTGAGTACAGAGAGTGAATATTTTATTTGCCAAATGTCCTGTAATGTTGAGACCAGGCTACACTTATCAAAATTAGAAATTACCATTGATCATTACTATTAACTGGACTTTATTCAAATTTCACAAATGTTTTTCACAAATATCCTTTTTTTTCTTAGTTTCAGAATACCACCATTGTGTTTAGTTGTTGCATCCCCTTAGTCTCCACTAGTTCGGCACTGTTTCTTAGCCTTTCCTAAGTTTTCACTGCCTTCACAGTTTGGAAGATTACTATTCAGGCATTTTGTAGACAGTCCTTCCATTTGGCCATGTTTGATGTTTTTCTCATACTGAAGTGCTGGGCTTTTGGAGAAGAGTACCATGGAGTAAACCATGCTGGTGTCCTTGGTGATGGAAACATTGATCACTTGGTTAAAACGATGCCTTCCAGTTTTCTATAATGTAAAGATGCTATATTTTCCTCCATACTTTCTTTTTCAGGAGTCATTAGGTCCATCTCAAATTTAGTTGGAGGAAAGCTAAGCTCTTCCTCCTGGAGTGTTGCCCAATCTGTCTGCTATACTCATCTCTCTCCTTGAATTTTCATCCTCATGGAAGCGGACAGAAATAGCTCTCATTCTCTCATCTGCAGTTTCTTCACTGCTGTGCTTTTACTGCCTTTCTCCACCCTTGAGCAATGCTGCTATTGCTTATCATATTCTTCCACAAAGGCTGTGATTCTAGCTGCACCTAGAATCTTAGACGATGTAGTTTGGGGGCTTCCTCCTCCAACTTAGAGCTGAAGTGTAAATTCGTGTACCAAGGAAGCAGTACCAGTATCAGTGAGCAAGAACACTTGTTCTTCCCAAGTGATGAGGCAAAAACTGCAAAGACACATTTGTATGCTTATTAACAATGTGTTTGATCTGTTCTATTTCTGAATATCTGGACAAATACAGCTCTTTAGATAATTTGTGCAGAATATTCACTGCAGTAGAAGAGTTGCCTCTTTGCCATTTAGTGGCAAGGTAGGCACTGTCTAGGAAGCATTTTATTTTTTACTTGTTTACTTTTTTTTGTTTGTTGTTGTTGTTGTTGTTTTGAGACAGAGTTTTGCTATGTAGTTCAGGCTGGCCTCGAACTCACAGTGATCTTCCTGCCTCACTCAACCTTCCGAGTGCAGGTATTAGAGGCATGAGCTACCAGGCCCAGCCTGCGAAGTATTTAAAGGGCTGCCTCAACACAGGAATACAAGATTCTTAAAGAGTGGCCAAAATATGTCAGATATATTTAGTCTGACAAACGGAGGGGGGATTATTTTTTAGGTGAAAGTGTTTGGTTTTTGAAACCAGTGATCATTCTTTGCTTCTTTCCTTTTGGTATTCTTTTTCTATGTAGAATAGATTGTCCTGTTGATACTAAGTAAAAGCCATAAATTGTCCCTGTAAATTCTTTCTGATGTTTTTATTCCACTTGATCTTTCATTGGCTTTCTTTTTCTTGGTTCAGGTATTGTGAAAACAGCTGAGGGCTCAGAATAGAGGAATGTGGAGGAATAGAATAGAGGGGACCTTGTTAGAAAAAGGTGTGGTAGTATTATAGCAGACACATTGTAGTTATATTTAAAGTAAAAAGCCAAATGGTTACTCTGTAAACTAGAAAGATTGAGGCTGCAACACTTATATAGACTTCTGCGTGGCAGCTTTTGGTTTGGGAGCTGATATGCTGGACAGTTCTGAGTGGAAATGAAGTATCAGCTGTGGTTCACAGATTCTTCACTCATGCCTGACTTCTAGAACTGTTATCCAGCAGTTAATATTTATTCTGTCTTATGTTTGCTTTGGATTTTTCCCCCTCATTCTGTGTTTTCCCTATCATTGTAAATAAGTGTTTGTATATGTGTAAATACAGTTTTCTGTTTACATGTTCAAGTTATACACTTATTAAAACTTTTACTTATATCTCCTCTGCCTCCAAATGTCAGCTCCATGACAGCAGGCTCTTGGTTCCTCCAAGTTGTAGTCCAAAGAGTCTGGAACAGGGGCCTGACACATGGCAGTCACTTAGTACATATTTGCCAAATACTTGATAATGTTGTACTTTCCCTTATAACATGAGGTGCCTGCTTTTGCCACTGTTCCAATCCAGTGAATTTTGTATTTAGGTTTTGTGGAATTATAGGGTGAAAATGAGTTTTTAAGAGACAGTGCTACAGAGCTGTTGGACTTTAGTTTCTTTCTTTGGAAAGTCAATTCATGATTATGTCTGTCCACCTGATCTCAGGTTCTAGACCAGCCTCATATAAATGCAAGCTGGGACTGCTACCTTCAAAATCATTTCTTCTGTTTTGGCAAAGGGAATGGATTTCCAAAGGACAGTGACTAAATCTAAGAAGGAAAACATTTTACCATGATACTGATGACACTGATTTCATTTGTTTTTATGTCTTAAATTTACAAATATATGCATATTTTCTTTATTCATTCATCTGTCTTTGTATATCTTCTTTGATTCCATACTTGGGCTGTTGTAAATAGTGCTACCATAAACTTGAGAGTGCAAATATCTCTAATATTTAATTTCCATTGGCAATATACTCAGGTACATAATAACTGGATTATGTAAATCTATTTCTAGTTATTTGAAGAACCTCCATATTATTATTTGTAATGTCTGTACTAATTTACATTTTCACTGCAATGTGTAAGGATTTTTTTCATATTCTCACCTGTATTTGTTGTTTTTGCATTTGATGATACATACTCATTTTGACTAGAGTGAGCTATTTCATTGTGATTTTGATTTACATTTCCTTGATGCCTAGTAGGTATTTTTGTTATGTAATTATTGGCCTTTTGTTTATTTTCTTTTGAAAAATGTCTACTAAATTGCTTATGCTATAGTTAGATTATTTTGTCGTTGAATTTTTTGAGTTCCTTATATGTTCTGGTTCTTAATACCTTGTCAGATATTTTCTACCATTTCGTATGCTATCATTTAAGATTGTTTCCTTTGCTGTGCAGCAGCTTCTTAGTTTGATATAATCCTATTTTTTTATTTTTGCCTTTGTTGCCTATGCTCTTGGGGTCTTATCCAAAAAATTTTTGCCTGTAACTGATGTCTTAAAGTGTTTCCCCTATGTTTTCTTCTAGTATTTTTCTACTTTCAGGTCTTACATTTAGATTTTTAAAAGCTATTTTGAGTTGATTTTTATTTATAGTAAGAGTTAAGTGTCAAGTTTCATTCTTCTTCATATTGATATTTAATTTTTCCAGCATCATTTATCCAAGAGGCTATCCCTTTTTCAATAGTTGTTTGTTCCTTCTTCTTGTTCTTTCTTTTCTTTTTTTTCTTTTTTCTTTTTTTTTCAGTACCAGGGATTGAACTTACCACCTCGCGCCTACCAGGCAAGCACTTAAACCACTGAGCTAAACTCTTGGCCCCAGTTTTTTTGAGACAGGGTCATACTATGTAGTTCAGGCTAACTTTGAACTTGCTACATAGCTCAGGCTGGCCTCAAACTCATAATTGTTCAACCTTAGCCTCCTGAGTGCTGGGGTTATAGGAGTGTGTGGGACCCTTCGTGGCTCTTCACTGTATATTTTTGATGATTTAGTTGAGAAACCGTTGGCTATGGATATGTGAATTTATTTTTGGAATCTCAATTCTGTTCCATTGATCTATGTGTTGGTTCTCATGCTAGTACTGTATCTTGTGGGTGCTGTATCCCAATAAGATCAGGTATTGTCATGTTTCTAGCTTTGTTATTTTTTTTTCAAGATTGCTTTGGGTGCTAGGAATCTTTTTCTGACCATATGTATGTATTTAAAATTTAAAATTTAATTAATTAATTAGTTTATTTATTTTTGAGATGGAGTTTTGCTATATTGGACTCAAACTCTTGGTCTCAAGCACTGTTTCTGCCTCAACCTTTTGCATAGCTAGGACAACAGGGGTTTGCCACCATACCAAACTGACCATTGGTATTTTGACAGGGGTGACACTAGGTATGTAATTGGTTTTGGTAATGTGGACATGTTAACAATATTAATTCTTTCCATGTAAATAGAAGGTATTTCTATTTGTTTTCATCGTTTTCAGTTTCTTTCATTAGTATTTTGTAGAGATTATTCACTTGCTTGGTTACATTTTTTCCTAGATATTTTTGTTGTTCTTGTTATTGTGAATGGACTTGCTTTCATGAATCTTTTTCTCAGCAAGTTTATTATTAGTGTATACAAATACTACTAACAGTTGTGTGTTGATTTTATATCCTACAACTTTGTTTTATTCATTTGTCTATTCTCTGAGAGTCTTTTGGTAGAGTTTTTAGGTTTGTCTGTATTTAGAATCATATGGTCTGCAAACATGGATAATTTGACTTCTCTCTTCTTGTTTGTATGTCTTTTTGTTGTTGTTGTTTGTTTGTTTGTTTGTTCTCTTTCCTAGTTGCTCTGGCTAAGATATCTGGTACTATGTTGAGTAAGAGTAGTGAAGGTGACCATCCTTGTCTTTTTCCAGATCCTTTAAGTTTTTCCTCATTCAGTACGATGCTGGCTGTGAGTTTGTCATATAACTTTTATCATGCTGAGGTAAATTCCTTCTATACCTAATTTGTTCAGATTTTTGCCATGGAGAAGTGCTGAATTTTCTTGAATGCTTTTTCTGCATCTATTGAATTGATCATATGATTTTTATCTTCTATTTTATTGATGTGATATATTATGTACATTGATTTATGTATTTTGGACTATCTTTCCATCCCTGAGATAAGTCCCACTTGATTATGGTGAATGATCTGTTAGTACTGTTGGATTTGATTTGTTAATATTTTGCTGAGAATTTTTATTTCTATGTTTTGTTAGTTTTCTCATTGCTGAGACAAAATACCTGACACCCAAAGCTAAAGGTAGAAAGCTATATTTTATCTCACAGTTCCTGGAGATTCCAGTCCATTGTTGGCTGGCTTAAGGGCAGGGTGGTATGGCAGAGGGGCATCACGGATGAGAAAGAGTTCATGGTCAGCAAAAGGCAAGAAGCAGCAAGACGAAGCCTCTCTCTTTTATCCTTTCCAGGTTTCCTACCTTGTGGATGGCGCCTCTTGCATCCAGGATGTGCCTTCCCATTATCAACACCCAGAACTCTGGTTAACAAATCAATGGAGTAGTTTAGCAATCATGCACCCTTAATCCCAGCACCACACAATTTAATCCCGGCATCACACATCCTAGAATCAGCCACCTCTGAAAACCCCACTTATGATCACATGAGAATTTGAGGGGACATCTAGCTATAAGCTGTGACATATGTTGATCAGGGATAGTAGTCTATAATCTCTCTCTCTCCTCTCTCTCTCTCCCCCACTTTCTCTCTCTCTGCTTCCTTCCTTCTTTCCTTCTATGACTTTGTCTAGTTTTGGTATTAGGGTAAATCTTATCTCATACAATGAGTTTGGGAGAGTTCTTTCCCTTTCAAAGTGCAGTGCAGTGTGCACACATGGGGACAGAATGTGCCTGTTGGTCTCCACAGGTTGTGCAGGTGTGGGAGCACTCCAGTGTGCTAGGCAAGTGTAGTACAGTACACATGTCAGTGTCAGTGGTAGCACAGGATATTAGGCAGTTTTCCATTGCTATGACAAAGTACTTGAGAAAATATTCTTTAAAAAAAAGAGAGAAAATCGTCTTGGAGGGAAGAAAGAATTATTTTGGCTCACAGTTTCAGTTCATGGTCAGGTACCACATTGTTCCTGGTCTTGTAAAGAGGCAGTACATCAAAGTAGGAGAGTGTGGCAGAGCAAAGTCCCTCACTTTGTGGCAGCCAGAAGAAGAGAGAAGGGGGGAGAATGAGAAGGAGAAGGAGAGGGAGAAGGAGAGAGAGAGGGAGGGGGGAGAGGAGAGGGAGAGAGAGAGAGTATCTACAAACATCCCTCCCAAAGTGACTTACTTCCTCCAACTAGTCCCAACTTCCTACAGTTTCTAACACTTCCCAATAGTCCATTAAATTATGAACCCATCAACAGATTGATGATATCAAAGCCCCTGTGATATCATGTCCCAAAAGTCCCACCCCTGAACATTGTTGCACTGAAGACAAAGCCTTCAACACACGAGCTTCTGGGTGACATTTCAGATTCAAATAATAACGCAAGACTAAAGTGGGGCTACTCATGTGGCCCTTGGGGAGATTAATGCAGCTTGTAAGGCAACAGAGGGACATCTGTCAGTCTCTGGGGTCTGTCAGGGAGGAAGAGTCCCTCCAGTGTGCCTGAGTGGGTAAATTCTGGCAGTAATAGGGATAGGATGATGTCTCCCTATTAGCCTGCAGGCTGTGTGGAGGTGGAACTACTTCAGTACCTTGGGACCCACGGCAGTAATGGCTGGGTCTGATTTGGTATGGTTTCAAAATAGCATTGTGTATCATAGCTGGGGGAGGGTACTTAGTATATAAATTGGGTTCAATCACCGTAGCTATGTAATTGTGTACCTCACCCACCTACTCCCTAACTTGGCTCGTGGCTTAGAAGGGCCCCAGGATTCTCCAGCAGCAAAATCTTTAGGTGTCCATGATGCCAGTATGGACTGTTGAGGGCCTCTTGTTTATGTTTTCCTATGATGGGATGATTTTCCCTGGTTCAAATTGGTTCAGACTGGGGCAACGGGGCAGTTGGATCAAGGCACTTTGTTTTCTTCTTTGCCAGTCAAGTTGGTGTCACTGTATCCCACAATTTCTCCATTTCATCTGTGCTGTGTTCCAGTGCTCTTCCTGAAGGTTCTAGTGAGATGGCAGCTGTTCTGTGTTTTCCATCTTTCTTTGTGTATAGGTGGTTGTACCTGGTGCCTCTAGTCAGCCACCTTGTTGGAATTTCCCTCCTTATTATCTTTTTATATAGATGTCACATGAAGATAAAGTTTGGATTGCTGTGAAGTTCCTCCTTGCATGGGGAATGCCTTGGCTAGCCTTGTTTTCATCTCCAAATGTTGCCCCTTGGAACCTACCACTGATTCCATGTCTGCAATACTCTCTGATACCTATACTTACCTCTTTTCTGCTCCAACTGTCATGAATAATAAGAATTGTCAGAGCATTCTGTGGATGATGGTATGTGCTTGGAAATTCTAGAGGCTGTGACATGGGAGACAGATCCAGTCAGTTCCTAAATTGAGTAATTGGAAAGAATAAAATTAACTGAAGTTTAAGTAAAATTAATGAAAAATTTGTTCTCTAATCTTGTTTCCTGTTTGACTTAAACAGAATGATAAGGTAGTGTGAAAAACAAATGGAAACCAGAGCTATTGCTTTGCAAACAATGCAAAGTGCATTATTTTCATAAACTCTGGGAGTCAAAACTGGATTTTAGTGTTTTGCATGGAAAGTGTCACATTTTTCTAAATGTATATAGATAAATAAGCTTTTCTTACCAATGAAATGATTATCTCTCTCTAATGAGAAGTACAAAATAGTTATAATTTTAAGATAATGTATATTTAAAGAAAAAAGTTGAACCTGCTTATGTACTGATAGGTATTATCTAGGTAGGCCTTTATCATAGTGAAATTAACTAAATGACCATCTCAAGTCTCTGTGCTGTTTAGTCTCTCAACACCAGTGGTAAAGTACCTGTGAAAACTCCATTTTTATGTTTCTGGAGATTTTCTCTCCAGACTAGGCTTTCTGGAAACATATTTGTTGGTAACATGATTGATCTGTAGAAGTTCTACTTCCTAGGCTACAGTGGGCCAGGTAGGGAGACAGAGGCACTCACAGTTCAGTCAAAAAGTGGTCAAGCAAACACTGCTTTTGGACAGGTTCAAGCTTCATGCAGGGTTTCTAGCCAGCCTCTCTCTCTCCCTATTTCTCTTTGTCTCTGTCTGTCTCTCTTTTTTTTTTTTTTTTTTTGCGGCACCGGGGATTGAACTCACAACCTCGCGCCTGCCAGGGCAGGCGCTTAAGGCACTGAGCCAAACTCCCGGCCCTGGTTTTTTTTTTGAGGCAGAGTCGCACTATGTAGCTCAGGCCAGTCTTGCGCTCGTGTTGTAGCCCAAGCCGGCCTTGAACCCACAACGCTCTGCCTACCTCAGCCTCCCGAGTGCTGGGATTAAAGGCGTGCGCCACCACACCCGGCTTGTTTCTGTCTCTCTTAAAGCTGCATGGAGATGATACTGTATAGAAGTAGGGACTGTGCATTGTTTACCACTGTGTTTCTTGTGCCTGCTACACAATACACATTCTGTAAATCTTTTATGAAGGAATGGAAACCTAATTTAGCAATCTCATTATGTTAGATTTAGAGGCCAAAAGATGGACAATGGCCTTCCCACAGCTTCCTGGAGAGTCCAGGAGGTGCTGAGGCCAAACTTCAGGGCTCCTGTCTCCTGATACAACTCTCTTTCTTCTACAGTTATGTTGCCTTCCTCAGAAACTAGCCTGGGTTTCCTATATATTTCTAATGCAATACTCTTTCTTCACATTTTTCCTAGTAATTTCCATCTTGATTTGAATTTTGTACTAGCTTTTTATTTGCTGTGTAGCACCACACACTTAGCAGCTCAATATGATATACATTTACTACATCACAATTTTGATGGACTGGTTTGGGAATACTTTCAGTTCAAGTTATCATAAGCTACAATGAAATTATTGGCCAGGCTTCATTCCTTTCTGGAGTTTGAAATCCTTTTGCAAGCTCATATAGTTGCTGGCACAATTCAGTTCCTTGCAGTTGTAGGACTCAGGTCTCCATATTTGCTACTGTCAACAGGTGGCCACTATCAGTGTCTGCAGACCTCCTAAAGTTTCCTCCTTGTCACAAGATGGGAGCTAGATTCCCCAAGGCCAGCAGGAGGATCTCTCACCTCAGGAAATGTCAAGTACCTCTTTCAAAGCCTTTGGCTCCTTAACTCAGAGCCACCTAGTCTTCCTTTTGATTAACTCAAAATTGACTGATCAGAGACTTTAATTATATCTACAAAAGTCCTTTGCCTCTGCTTAATTACAGAGGCAACATCTCATCTTATTCATAGTCCTACATATGCCCAAGGACTATTGAGGGTATGTTTACAAGGAAGTGAAAATCTTAGGAATCGTATTTACTGCAAACGTATTGTATTGTATTGCAATTCAAGCAAGCTGGAGTCTGAAGGACAATAAATGAGTCACATTTATTGAATTTCTTAATGACCATACTCACCTCTTTTTCAATTATTTGAGCTCACCTTCTTTTTCTAAAACGTGTGAGATACATACTAAGGCAAATATGTGTGGATATTTGACTATAAGGAGCAGATAGCTCCAAAGATCATGGTTTATTATAATGGCCCCCTCTCCTTGACGTTTCTTTTTATTGCTTGGAATTTAAATATGTTTCTGGTTTCTGAATGTTTCCTTCCCCTTAACTTTCTCTATTTCTCCCATTAATAATGAAATGTGATTTTCAATTTAAAGTTGCTTAGTTTCTTTTCTTTTCTTTCTTTTTTTTGGTACTGGGGATTGAACTTACAACCTCATGCTTGCCAGGTAGGTTCTTATGACACTGAGCTAAATTCCCAGCCTAAGGTTGCTTAATTTTCATGCTTATATGTTCAATGTTTTTATGAAAAAATTTTATAGTACATGACATCATATGTGGCATTCTGTATAACCTGGGTATGTTTTGATTTGATCCTTCTGTTTGATAATTCTTGTTATATTATCTGCTTGTGTTTAGACTTTAGCCCATGACCTTTGAAATGGAGATTCAGTGTCTTTGATACTGTTTCCAGTTTCTGAACTAGTCTCAGGGTTCATTCACATAGATACAAATACAGAAGGGATCATCATAACAACTAACTTTTCTGTTCCTGGTAATAGCTTTTTATTTTCTAGTTGGGGATAGGTTACAGAAGGACAAGCCCAAATCCATATGCTGGGGCATGAAAATTACCCTGATCGTGGTGTCGTATCAGGGATTTGACCTAAGCCAGGAGCCATACATATTCATCAGCACAGAATCAGGACATTTCCTGGGACGAAAGTGAGAGACTTTCTTCCTTCGCCATGTTCCTTACTGCTCTAGGACTGATGATGCCAGTAGCAGTGGTTGAATTTTTCATTGGCCTGGTTGGAAATGGAGTCCTTGTGGTCTGGAATTTCAAAGAATGGATCAGACGAGTCAAGGGATTCTCATATAACCTCATTGTCCTGGGTCTGGCTGGCTGCCGATTTCTCTTGCAGTGCATCATGATGTTGGACATAATCCTGCTTCCGTTTTTCCAAAACAACCATTGGCTTCGCTATCTCAATATCTTTTGGGTGCTGGTTAGCCAATGTAGCCTGTGGTTTGCTACTTTCCTTAGTGTCTTCTACTGTAAGAAGATCACGACCTTCACTCACCCTGCCTACTTGTGGCTGAAGCAGAGGGTCTATGTCTTTAGTGTCTGGTGTCTTCTGGGACAATTTCTCATCAATTTGCTACTTATAGTCAACATTGGCTTAAATCCCTACAGTTTTGCCCCTGGAAACAACAGCATTCCATACCTCTTTTCAAGCTGGCACACTCGTTTAATATTTCAGTTTGCTGCAGGAAGTTGGTTTCCGTTTGTGGTGTTTCTTGCTTCCTCCGGGGCACTGATCGTCTCTTTGTATAGACACCACAGGAAGATGAACGTCCATAAAGCTGGTAGGAGAGATGCTCGAGCACAGGCTCACATTACTGCCCTGAGGTCCTTGGGCTGCTTCCTTATACTGCACTTTGTTTATCTTGTGACTACCCACTTCGCCCTCACTTCCCAGTATTCTTCTGCTGATCTCACCAGGGTCCTAATGTGTGAAACACTTATGGCTGCCTACCCATCTCTTCATTCTGTCATATTGATTATGGGGATTCCTAGGGTGAAGCAGACTTTTCAGAGAAACCTGTGGAAGACATTGTGTGCTTGGAGATCCTGGGGCCCATGATCTGAGGAGAAAGAGGTGGCCAAGATGCTCTTTAGAGATATTCTTTTGATAGCTCTCTATAAGGGAAATGACTGTCATATCTTTTAGATTGTTTATTGGTACAACTTAGGTATACATAATGATCACATTCAACATAGGGAATTTGTATCTGTACATATCTTGATTTTTTTTCTCAATCTCCTCCCCTCCCTTCAACCTCTCTTCCCCTCTTGATTTACAAAGCTTTGTTTGCATTTTATCATCCTTTTATCATTTTTTCTTTTCCCTTCCTTCCTTTCTCCATTTGCCTTCCCTAGTTCCTCTTTCCTTTTAAACAGTTTCTTATCCTTATTTACTCTTTTACTTTCTCATACCAGGGAGACAATGTGTTATTTACACATGTGTGTCTGATTTATTTCACCTAATATTTTTCGTTTTGATACCAATTTCGTTTTGAGCACAGGCTCACATTACTGCCCTGAGGTCCTTGGGCTGCTTCCTTGTACTGAACTTTGTTTATCTTGTGACTACCCACTTCGCCCTCACTTCCCAGTGTTCTTCTGCTGATCTCACCAGGATCCTAATGTGTGAAGCCATGAATATGGGCAGCCATGAATTTTGGGCAACAAGAAACACTGACAATATTATGAGAACCGGGTATGGTGGCACACGCCTTTAATCCCAGCACTTGGGAGGCTGAGGCAGGAGGATCATTGTGAGTTCGAGACCAGCCTGGGCTACAAAGTGAGTTCAAGGCCAGCCTGAACTGCATAGTGAGACCCTGTATCAAAAGATAGGGCTGGAGATTTAGCTCAGTGGCCTAAGTGCCTGCCTGGCAGGCGCAAGGTTGTAAATTCGATCCCCGGTACCAAAAAAACAAAAACAGAAAACCCCCAATATTATTTGTCTTTTTGCAATGCAAAGTGAATTTTAATACATTACAGAAATAAAGGTAGAAGCTTATGTTTTAGAAGAGATATATGTTGTGCTTTCCTATTATAGAAAAAAAGACTAGGAATAATATAATGATCATTAATTTTTAAGAAATTTCATCTATCAATAATAGTCATTTTGGATAAGCTTTTAAAAACTCTATCAAATAAATTTCCCACTTCTGCACTGTAGTGGGCCTACTTATATGAGTGAAGAATGAAACATCTTTATATTCTAGAAGTATCTTTGAGCCCTAGATTTACCTTTCAGGATAAAAGTCAGTTTGCTGCCATCCTTGATATTAAGCTCCAATGCCCAGGATTTAGACTGAGACAAAAGGAGTATGAGAATCCCTTGCCTCTGCTCTCAGAAAGAACACTGCAGCCAGGTGTGGTGCTTGCCTGTAATTCCAGCCCTCTGGGAACCTGGGACAGGAAGATTGCAAGTTCTAGTCCAGCAAAAACAAGTTCCTTCTCAGAATAAAAACATATTAAAAGGGCTGAAGATGTAATCCTGGGTTTAATCCCCAGTACTGCCAAACAAGCAAACACTTCTTGTGAAGAGATCATCCTTCTCCTTGGTTGTTTAGCTATGCTGACTGTCTACTCTGGCCTCCCCAAAGCCACAGTCAGAGTTTTATGTACCAGGTCTTTGAAAGTGAAGGGAGATCATCTGGAATGTCAAATCCATGGGGGCAGAGACTATTTTTGTTCTTTGGTAAATTCTGGGTGACTGGTAGACACCAAAAAAAAAAAAAAAAAAAAGAGAATTTTAAAAATTATTTTTAAGTTATGCTAACTGGTCTTATAACTCTTCTTTATATTGTAAAGAAACTGAGGCCCAGAGATGGACAGTGGCTTGCCCAGGACCACACAGAGATCTTGTGGCAGTGCTGGGGCCATTGCTGTTTTCTGACTTTTTGACATCATGCTATTCTTGCAACATTCCAACTTTGCCCTTCCTTCCTTTGAGTTCTATCCCTCTTTCTATGCATTTTTTCAGACTTGAACAAATTCACTTTGGTCCATTCTAGGGTGTCTGGAATCCACAGGACATTTTTCCACTTCTCATCAAGCATGTGAATAATCTGATTTCATGAATCTACTCTCTGTATCATATATCATTTTCTTGCTTAAAGTGTGAATTGATGTGCATGATAGGTGCTTGTGGATACCAGACATCATCCAGGGGACTGGCCCTGTTGTGTCACTGAGAGTTATATAAGGTCAAGTATCATCTTTTGTGTTCTGGGAATGGTAATATCCACTGATTTAAAATTAAAAAATGATTCTTATTGGTTATATATATATATTTTTATGGACACAGGAAAGAGAAACAAAAAGTGAAAGAAACAAACAACAACAAACCCAAAACAATAACAGTATAGGTTTACAAAACAAGATGATAGGAATTTGACAATGGTTGTAATATTGTATAGTTACCTTCAAAGGGTTGCTTAGATTAACAGATATAGACATGTAAAATTGATCTAATTATATGAGTATTAGATATTCAGGTTATGTTTTTTATAGTAGGATGAATTTCCATTGTGTCATTACTATTTTATACAGATGTACTTTGTGACCAAACATAGCAATGATCATAACAGCACCTAATGGAACCTAAATTTTGTATTATGCTTCGTATTTTATCAAGAGTTTTTATATGTAGTTCATTATCTCATTTGGTTTTAATAGCACCTCTATGCAGTTAGTAATAATTTCTCAAGTCATCAAGTGTCAGATGACATAAATGGAACAGTTTAATTTTTTGATTTTAAGTTTTGTGCTCTTTGCAGTAAACCTTAAATAGTTCATTGTCATACCTGCAAAAGACTTCACACTAGTATTGGCCTGTGGGATGCTTAAGTTTATGAGTATTTTTAAACACATGAAATAATAACTAATTTTTCAAATTGGATATTGTTGGTGTGTTAGGTACTAAGATCCAAAATCATGCCAGATCAAAATTTTTAAGATTTGCTTTTCTTAGGGACATAACAATAGCCAAGATATGGAGCTAACCCAACCCTGTTTCTATTAATTGATGAATACATAAAGAAAATGTAACATAAATACATGCAAAGGAATATTATTCAGCTTTTTAGCTTTGATTTTGTTGTTTTTTGGAGACAGGGTCTTGCCATGTAGTTTATGCTGACCTTGAACTCATGATCCTCCTACCTCAGCCTCCCCAGTCTGGAATTACAGGAATGTGCTACCTTATGTGGTTCAGATTTAAAAAGAGGGAAAACCTTTCACTTTTGAAAATAAAGTTGAATCTAGATGATATTACGCTAAGAAAAACAGATTAGGTGCAGAAAGACAAATACTGCAAGATTTTACTGATATACAGAATCTATAAATGCTAAACTCATGATGCAGAGTAGAGTCATGGTGGCCAGGGGTAAGAGAGGGAATAGGGAGATGTTCACCAAAGACTACAAAGTTTTAATTAAGCAGGATGAATAGGTTCTAGAGGTCTAATGTATCATATAGTGATTATAGTTAATAATACTGTATTACACACTTAAAATTTGACAAGAAAATAGATCTTAAATGTTCTCAGAAGGAACTATGTGAATTATCAAGTATAAAAATTTTCTTGATTGTAGTGCTAATTTCATGATGCATGCATATATCATAACATCATACTACACCGTAAATACATACATTTTATCTGTCAGTTATACCTCAATAAAGCTGGAAAAAATCTTTCATTTTCCTAGGCACCATTTTGTATTTGACAGGTGTGAGGCTACTTTGTGTTTTAGCCAAGAAAACAAATCTGGAGGCAAATCTGTACTTCTGATTGATTCCCATGTAATTAAATCTTTTACATTTTGCATTTGGAGTTGCAGCTGGGTCCATGTATATGTTTGTGTGTATTTGTATATAGATATTAATAACTTTCCTCTCAGTTATGTGTTATACTCTGTGATAGTGTAGTCTGGAGGAGACTTCAAATATTAGAAATGTGACATGTGAACATGACTACAAATGATTCAAACAATATAGGAAGGTTGAAAATGAACAGCAGCAAGGTGTGGTGGTGCATACCTATAATCCCAGCACTCAGGAGGCCAAGGCAGGAGGATTGTTGTGAGTCCGAGGCCAGCCTGGGCCACATAGTGAGTTCAAGGCCTGCTGGCACTATGTAGTGAGACCCTGTTTCAAAAACAAAGAAACAAACAAGTAAAAATAAAATAATAGCAACACATTCACATTCCCACTGCCTAGATAGAATCATCCATCTTTTATCATTTTTCTTAGTTCTGGTGGTTATTTTCACAAATTAAATAATAAAATTTTATTTCTCTTGTTTAATCAACTTTGAATAATAATGTTTGAATCCCATTTATTAAGTTTAGGTATCATCTCATTTTACTCTAAATCCATTCCCTTTCCCTAAATTCAATTAATTTTTTCATTTAAGGATTATATTTTCGACTTTATTTTGTGAACCATGACGTGTGACACTATCTATAGAATCCTAACCTTGTAAAGGGAAGAAATTATGGTTTCAGCTTTCCTGTACTTCTTCCATATTCTTACTTCTCCCACCTTTTGTATCAGTCATGTGACTTAAGGAGAAAATTCATTTCTGGAGGGATATTGGTTTTCTTATAGAATCGGTGTAAATGCTGGATACCTAATCTCAAAAAAAAAAAAAAAATGAGACCTGAAAGGAGTTAAAAGAGGGCAAATGACTGGGAATAGAGTAAGTCACACTACAGGGGCTAATGCTATCAGCATGCATCCTTTAAGCTGCCACTGCTTCTCTGAGTCATGACTTCAAGATCCAAAGTGCTAGGTGAGAGTATCTAATTGGCCTATTCCAGATCAGATACCTAACCTAGCTCCCAGGCCCCTGTGGAGAAGAAAAGTTATTTTCTTTTGGCCTCTGAAATATTTATTTCAATTACGTAAAATAAACTACACAACTATCAAAAGAAGTAGCAGAACGGATGTAGCTGATGATAAATTGGTGAAACTGGAAGGTTGCCTTAAGGAACTCTCTTGGAAGGTATGAAGAAGTGATAAAGAGATGAAAAATGTAAAAGCAAGGCAGAGCAATGTGAAAAAATAGAAGAAAACCTAAATAAATGGAAAGATGTTCCATCTTCATGAATTAGAATTGTGGATACTTTTAAGATATCAATATTTCTCAAAAAGGAGTCAGTGCAATTCCTGTCTAAATCTCAGCTGGATTTTTGTTGTTGTCATTGTTTTTGTAGAAATGCACAAACTTGTCTAAAATTTTCTTGGTATTATAGGAGACCCCAAAACAATTTTAAATAAGAAGAAAAAATTTGGTAGCCTTATACTTCATAACTTCAAAACTTAGTACAGAGCTATGACAGTGTGGTACTGGCATAAAGGCAAACATATGAATCAATAAAATAGAAGAGTACAGAATTCTCATATTTATGGTTAAATGATTTTAGTCAAGAATGCCAAGGCAATTCAGTGGTAAAATAAGTTTTTTTTTCAACAATTGATGTTTGAATAACTGTATATTCACATGTAAAAGAATAATGTTGAATTTCTTCTTCACACCATACACAAAATTGGATAAAAATGGATGGCAAGTCACAGTGTAATACTTAAACATACACAAAAAACTTACTGGAATAAATCTTTGTAACCTCGGTTAGGCAGTAATTTCTTGGATACAACACTGAAAGCATGAACAACAGCTAAATAGAAAAATTCAACTTCATCAATTTAAAAAAACTTTTGTACCTCAAAGAATATTATTGAAAGACTGAAATGACAAACATTATAGTTTGTCTACAGGGACAAGCTGTTGAAAAAATAATATATTGGATAAGGGACTTGTATTCAGGATATATAAAGAACTCTTACAACCTTATGGCAAAAAGATAAGTAATCCAATTAAGAAATTAAACAAAAAATTAATTAAATTAATTAATTAAATTAAGAAAAAAACCAGTTTTTAAATAGGTATTTTTCCAAAGAAGATATACATGTTGCCAGTAATCACTTGAAAAATGATTAACATCATCCTCCGTCATTAAGGAAATACAAGTCAAAATCACAATGAGATATCACTTCATACCCACCCTGAAGGGCTAATAAAAAAATAATACTTGTTGATAAAGATTTGAAGAACTGGAAACTGTCATTCATTACTGGTATAAATATAAATTGATGCAGTTTGGAAAATAATTTGGCAATGCATCAGAATGTTAAATACGAAGTTAGCACATAACCTAGCAATTCCAATTGCAGGTATATAACCAAGAGAAATGAAGATATACATTCACAAAAAGACCTGTGCATGAACATTCATGGCAACATGATTCATAGTAACAACACATGGAAATAAGAAAAATGTCCATCATCCAGTAATGAACAAATAAAATGTGATATATCCATACAGGAGAATATTATTCAGCCATAAAAAAGAAATGAAGCACTGATGTATGTTCTAAAATAGATGACAACATTAAGCTAGGTAACGAAATCTATCATAAAAGACTCCATATTACATGATTTCACTTGTATAAGAGCTCTAGAATAGGTAGGTAAATCCATAGAGATGGATAGCAGATCAGTGATTGCCAGGAGCTGAAAAATGACAGGAATGGGTAGTTACTGTTCATGGATACAGAACTTCTTGTAGTGTAAGTGTAATGAATATATTCTAAAATTAATGATTATCCTTGTAAAGCTCTGGGAACTTACAAAACTCACTGACTTGTGCACTTTAAAATGGTGACTTTTATGTTACATGTATTATATCCAAATAAATATGTTTTTAAAAGCTATACATTTATCTGAAAAATAAGAAAAATAATTTGATAAAGTTCACTTCTTACTTGTGGTAACTTTTTTTTGGTAAGAATGGCAAAAACTTCTTTAAATTGATAGATTGCAAAAAAAAAAGTCATGAAATTACTCTGAGTTTAGGAAACAGAAGAAAATTTTCCTTTAAACTCAGGAATAAAATGAATGCCCACTATCATCACTGCTATGCAATATTATACTGCAGGTGACAGAAAATAAGATTAGAATAAGAAAGTAAAGCCATATACATTGGAAAAGAAGAAATAAAACAATCATTATTTTAAGAAGATGTGATTGTTCAGGTGGATAATCCTACAAATTTAAAAATCATTAGGAAATAAATTAATTCAGAAAAATAGCTGGAAGCTGAGGATTTAGCTCAGTGGCACAAGTGCCTGCCTGGCAAGCACAAGATCATGAGTTC
Source organism: Dasyprocta punctata (assembly GCA_004363535.1). NCBI lineage: Eukaryota > Metazoa > Chordata > Mammalia > Rodentia > Dasyproctidae > Dasyprocta > Dasyprocta punctata. The sequence goes on along the minus strand of RJWM01011309.1, from coordinate 659 downwards.
AATCCCTGGTACAAAAAAAAAAAAAAAAGAAAAGCTAGAAATAAGCTCCATGCATAAAAGTTATTTATATTTATACTGTTTTATATTTTGCACTTATACTTTTGATATCGTTACATTGCTTCTTCTACTACACCATCTTAAATGCCACATTTTACATTATTGCATTTGAATCTATTGGTTTTTAAAAAATAAAACTCAACACTATGCTTAGACATTTTTATTGCTCCCCGACACCCAGTTTTTGTTCGCTGCAGAAATATAGCGAACCTTCTTGTAAAATCTAGAACTAGGTTAGTATGCACAATTCTAAGGTTTTTTAATATACACTGAGAAATTTTCATAGAAGATGAATATGCATTTCCCCCAGAGGTAGAGGTCTCAGTTTTAAATAGGGTAGTCAGGCAAGATGTTACAGCGGAAATAATATTTAAACAGGATTTTAAGAGATACAGGTAATAGTCATGTGGATATCTTTGGAAAGTGAAAGATTTTGGAAGGTGAAGGTAATAGCCATGCAGATATCTTGGCAAAGTGCAAAAGTTTTGAGACATGAGCATATGAATGTCTAATGTGTCCAGGAAGAACCAAGAGGCTAGTGTGGCTAAACTGGAGGGAGCAATGGGAAATGAAGTAATCAGGGCAGTGGGATCTATTTCTTT
>RJWM01011308.1:0-60267 GCA_004363535.1 Dasyprocta punctata | reverse complement strand
TGCTATTCAGTGATCGAATGTGCCCTGAATAAAAGGTTTATTTTAATTAAAACAACTGTTTGAATGACTTCTGTGTTAATCTTTACAGAATAAACACTAAAGACTTTTCAATAGTCTGCAAGACTCAACATAATTTGGCCCCTAGCTCTCTCCTTGACCTCATCTCCCCGTACAGCTCCCTCATTTCCCTCTGCTCAAGCACTATAGGTTTCTTTTTGTTCTTCAAACATGCAGAGCAAATTCTGACTGGAATGTTCTCTCTGCAGCTATTTGCATACCAAACTCCTTCACTTCTTTGAGGTTTTCTGTTTAAATGTCATCTCAGTTCTTTTATGCTAAGAAGTATCAATTGAACTTGTGTCTCTTTCGTATGTATTTTATTTCAAAATAGGCATAGCAATTATATAAATATAAAAATAAAAGAGTTAATGTTAATAGTCTTGATAGATTTCAGGTTCACTCCGAATGAGACCCTGTGCTTACCAAGAGCAACACAATGCTCACCACTTACTGGGACTAATGCACTGTTAGCTGAGTGAGGAGCCCTGAAGACTCAAATGTGCTTGTAACAGGGCTTATGATCAGTGTGAGCAAAGCAACGGATGGTTCTCATGTCAGCAGATACTGTAGTTAGGAATACTTGAGTTCGTTCATTACACTCACACAAAACACAACCTACACATTCAGCCATCCTTGCATTTTTCTAAAATTAATATTGTATCTCTGTTAGACTTTAAGTCAAAAACCCCAGATTTTCTGTGCTATCAGAGATGGAAGCTTCAGGTGGTGATCCGATTGTGCAAGCATTGATCTTTTCAGTGGATTCATGAGTTGATGATTTCTTAGCTGAATGTTCTGTTGAGACTTGAAGCCTGGTTGGAGTAGGAGGATCACTGGGAACGTGACCCAGGATGGTATATTCTAGTCCCCCACTCTTTTTCTTCCTCTCTCTGTCTGCTTCCTGATTGCCATAAAGTGAGCAGTTTTCCTCCTCCATGTACATTTAGCATGCTATTTCTGCCTTGGAACCAACCAACCATGAACTGAACCCACTGGATCTATAAGACAAAATAAACATTTCATCTTTAAATTGTGGGAGTTGAATATTGCAAAATTCATTGCAAAATTCACTAATTCAGCCTGTTCATCAAACAATACTATTGAGAGCTAAATATGCAAGCTTTTATACAGTTTTATATCTTTTTTTAAATGCCTACTGAATTCAATGTTTGTAACTATTTGGGGCACATTTTCTATTATGATTGAAAAGTGTTGCCTTTTAATTCAAAATCCTTATTCATTCAACATGTATGCTTTTTAAAATATTGCAATCATATATCACCAATTTCCATGAGTTATATCTATTCATTTGAAAATGTTGTACACTAACATTTTTGTAATTTTATTACATTATTACTTACAATTCATTCTTGTATTATTTTAAAACTTTTTAAAATATCAAGATTTTCGTCACTTGTGCTTAGCAGCAGAAGTCATACTGATGATCGGAAGAGGAAAGTTCTTTTATGAGTCATATCTGTGTAATTGTGATAAAGGATTGAGTTTTTTTCATAATTGAGGAACATTTAGAAGATGGTCATAAAACAAGAGCAAAACAATTTTTCTACAAATTCAACATATTTTTTAATGTTGAAATAGATTAAACTAAACAATTAAATCAATTCCTGGTCATTTTGTTTATCATTATTATTGTGATTAACTGTACAATTACATCCATACTTACACGGTATAAATGAAAGAGGAAAAGATTAGCGGTCATCAGATCTGGTTCTGATCTTCAAATGCTTTACTCTTTGAGCTGTGTAGTCAAAAGTCTTATTATCTATAACATAAAAAATAACTTTTCCTGAAAGAAAAAGAAACAGTAAATATTGCAAAAAGAAACCACTTAAAAATTGCTTTCTAAACCTAAAGAGACTTACAGATACCTGTGGCATGTGTAAGCACAGGCGCCTGCACACAGGAACTTTAAGATACCATTTGATTACTGATTCCTATCCTTTAATACTGGTATTGCAAATAAGCTACAGTGTTTCAAAAATATAACATAGTGAACATTTTGACTTGATCTTTTAAACATTCTTGTATTGCATTTTGAGAGATAACTTCTCCCACGTCTTATTCAAACTCTGGTTGTAGTGAGTCTTGAAGTAATGAATATGACTGGGAGAAAACTGAAGAGCAGGTTATGCAAACAATGTCCATCAGAGCCCTTCCTGAGCATCACCTTAGACTGGATGTGTATAAAAGAGAGACCTTTCTGAGATTTGAGCTTATGTTCAATCTTTTGTATTGAAAGTGTGAGCTTCTTATCGGTTACATTTCTGATTTAATCAAGTTTGGTCTGAAATTTTGGAACATCATAATATAAAGTAAATTGATACTTTAAAAATAAAGTATTATTAACTGTTGAATTTGAGTTAGTTCCTATTATTGCAGTTCTCATCTCTGAGTGGTTAATGGAGGAACTAGGAAGAAATGCTACTTAATACAGCAAACACATTAAAGTGTGATTCTAGGAAAGCCTTGAGTGTAATGTTTGTGATCATTTGTGCATTAAAGAGGTTACAAAAAGATTCAATTTCTTTTTTTGTTTTCTTTTGTTTTGCTTTTTAATTTCATGTTGGGTTAAAAAGACAGAGTTATTCCATATGTAAGTCAAGGTCTATTGGTGAGTAGCTACAAGGGAAAGCAGGCTAAGGTTACTCAGAAAATGTTTTAAAACATTTTTGATATCTAAATGAAACATTTATTTTGATGGCAAACTTGTTTTCTACTTCTAGTGGCACATGTTCATGGAAAATAATTTAAATGTTACTCTTATGTTTTTCTTTAATTAGAATGTCAAAAATTTAGCAGCTCATTGGTTTGATTTCCTTTCAGCTCAGTTAGAAATCGGGCAGAATAGATCCAAGAACATAGGATAGTTGCACATTATGGAGCCATTTAATACTTTTCAAGTCACTTGTATGTTTATATAATAAACTGAGAAAAAAGTGAGCCACTATTTATAATAAAATATGCCTCTTAGGTATTAGTAACTTTATCTTTTATCACATTGACAATGGTTACTTTGGAATTTGTTATGAATTTCAGAATCTCTGACAACAAATTTGACTGCCATTATTCAAAAGGGCACTGCAGAGCTTGTTAGCTTTGATGGAGATCGCATTCGTTAGCCAGCTATTTTGGGTCACCTTAAGTAGACACCTTACAGGAATGTGTTCAACTACAGTGATAGTAAAAAAGAAGTCCATATAAGAGAGAAAGGAAAAGAAACATACAAACATTCAGTTAACTTATCTGTCGTGGACTGAGGATGTTCTCTTCCAAATTTATGTTCAGAAACTCTGATGTGTTGGCATTGGAAGATGAGGTCTTTGAGAGGGAGTAACTGTAGCAGGAGTTTGGAGCCTTCAGGAATGATGGCATTGGAAGATGAGGTCTTTGAGAGGGAGTAACTGTAGCAGGAGTTTGGAGCCTTCATGAGTGGAATTAGGACCCTTGTAAAAAGTGCCCCAGAGAGCTCTCTTGTCCTGTTTTCATCGTTAGTATACAAAGAGAAGTTGACCTTTTGAAGTTTTGAAGACAACCTCACCAGTGTCTGACCACGCTGGCACCATGATCTCACTACTCAGCCTTCAGAACTGCAAGAAATAAATACATGTTGTCTGTAACTTACCCACTCTGTGATTATTCATTGTACTACAGTATCCTAAATGTACTCCAATACCCTAAAAACAAAGACTATTACTCATCTTTAGAAAACTGGAGTTTTCCACTCTCTTGACTTTCACAAAAATAATTGCCCTAACCTTCAGAATGGGAGAATATCTGCGGTCTCTACAGAGTTGGGGCTGGCTGAACTTTCTATTGTGAACTTGTCTGGTTCAGTCATTTAAGTTGAAATTTTGATATGCATTAATGAAGATAGTACTTCTAAAAGCAAAAGTAAGGAAAGTAATTGAGAAAAAGCAACTTTAGTAGTTTTTTGTTTATCACTTCATAGAGTTATTTTCAGTTATATTTTCGAATTATCTTAATTGTACCCACTTTTTTTTCCCATAATCATGTGGTACACACGGATCTCCCAAAACCGATCAATCATTTTATAATTGAATTTGATGAAATGAAGTGAGTATATTTTAGGGTTTTTTCCTTTTAATGACTTCAAAGTTTTACTGTTTAATTAAACATGGTAGTTTGTACAATTAATAGCATTCTTGCATAGCTATGTGGAAGCTTGTTGACTTGGTTTAAGTTTTTCTTAAAAGTAATAACATACACAAATTAAGGTGATCTTGCAGTTAAATAAGTGTATCTTGCAATAAGTAATGACATTTAATCCATTTAAATTCAGTGACATGAAGAATAAATGCTTGATACCAGTTTCTTTTTTTTAATGAGTGAGTGCAGGATTGTAGTACTGTATAATATTGTTGAACAGATTTTATAACAGTCTTAGTTACTAATTTTAGAAGATGAAATTTAAATTTTACATGATTAAATTTAGTGCTCTTTCATTAATCAATAACTCTTTAATATTTCTATGTGTAGGAAAATACACAAAATAAAGCACAACTGAAATTTTAGGAATATACCTCTATTTGTCATCTTATAATTTCAACAATGCATTTATTGTCCTAAAAATAATTACATGCTTTTAAAATAAGAATCTCGGTTTCCTTCTAGCTGAATCACATAGGGCCTATATCACAAAATAATTAAATGTCTAAAAAATAAATATGAACCAAGTGTTTATAAAGTAATCAATTATACTAGGTCTTTAAAACTATTTTTTTTAAATATCTGGATCCTTTTAACCTTTTTGGCTCTTTCTAATCAACTTTATAGAATATTGACCAAATGCAATGATAAATCAGCAAAAATGAAAGAAATATTCATATGGTCATATTCTTTTTAAAGGAATACATTTTGTATGTTAGTAGAATATTATCAGAATTACTGAATGGTTATAAATTTCACAAAATTGCTGTGTGATTTAATCTTGTTCCTGTTCCTAATATTATAACATTGCTCCTCACTACTTTTTCAATCCCTGGTACCGCAAAAAAAAAAAAAAAAAAATTATGTATTGTTCACTTCTTTTCTTTTAATCTACATTGGCCTTTCTGTAGAATGTAGAACTTAGAGGTTTACGTGGAACCTAATGGCTTCTTTGGAGAACTATTTTTTTTTAAATGTGTTAATCAACTTAGTAAGTAGTTTGTAATAAATTAAATGCAATTGCTTTCTTCTAGTTCACGTTCAATAGAATTATGCCACTGAAGAGACTTCTTTGATTGCTACAAATTTAATCATTTAAAACATCTGTTTATATTGCAAAGGAAGATTTTTAGAAAAGTTAAAATACACATGTGCAAAATCACATGTGCTAAAACATATGTGCAAGTATGCAAAGGAAATTTTTTATAGCTTTCTCTAGTATTAATTTCATGAGCATTTTCTGAATCATTTGATAGATGTAGATATGGACAAAAAGAAATAAAGCTCCCCATGTTGTTTTTAATTATTTGTATTCTTCAAACTGTTTTCTTTTTTTCCTTTAAGAAAACCTTCACATCGTTTCTTGTTGATTTTAGCCATTAAAATGACTATGTACCAGAATCATTGGACTAGTAGCTTAGGGTCTAACTAAAATGGAATTTAAGGATACAGGTGCCACTAGCTTTTTCTTTTTAATTTTTTGCTCAAGTAATTAGCAAACTTAAAGGCAAAGATTATTAATTTATGATGAATATCCAGGTAGTTTTGTACTTTTTTTGTAACCTTCATATTTAACTTTTAAAAAGCATAAATCATGTGATATAGATAAAGATGCAGTGGTTTAATTATAAGAAAATAGGAAGAGGGTTAAAATTCTATAAAGGAATAGGTTAATATTCTGGAACATGACCATGATTATCTGGGAACAGCTGGTGCCCTTTTACCAGCCCCTTCAAGTAAAGGTCCTAGTTTTGTGCTTCTCTGCCACAAATAATATCAGCCCAGAGCCTGGAATCCCAGCAGCACTGAACTGTCAGAGTTCCACTGCTCTTTAGCACAGGAGTAGCTTCTTAGCTCTCATGAAATTGTGTTGCTAAGACCACAAATAAATCTTTAAACTTCATAGATGTCTTCAGTCATGTGTATCTTTGAACTGCTACATCTTATCCTTAGTTGAAGAATTCTTGAAACTATAGCGACTTTTAATGTTGTTACTGAGCTCAGAGTAAGGTAACATCCAGCCAAAAGTACTGTAATAGCTAAGCATCTATAGCAAGTAAGAGAGAAAGAGGAGGGAGAGAGACTGAGAAAGGGCAGAGAGGGAGAAAGAGAGAGAGAGAGAAGTGGAAAATGAAGGGCTATTATAACACCAAAGTGAATAATTACAAAATGAGACTGATCAAACGTTTATGTGTTTGGAAAACAAAATAGTATTTCAATTAATTGACAAGAACTTGTGCAGCATTTAATTTTTGCCTTTACATTTATAGCTAACTTGACACCTTAAATATTGAAACACAAAGAATCTACTTGTAAATATTTTCCAATTCTCTTTTGCAATAATTACATGATGACTCACTCCTATGCAATGTTTAGGCATAAGACATTTGGTTTAAAAATTTCAGTTAGAAAAGTAAATATAAATACTCTATCAAGATATACAAAGCTGAAAAACCACAGATTTACAGATAGTATTTTACAATAAATATTATTTCCTGGCTCAAGTTCTAATTTTTCCCTTGATTTCCAGAAGCTATTTTGCATTGGACATATTTACAAAACAGATCAACTCTCCATACAATTTGCAGCATAAAACAAAACAAAATCGGTTTCTCTTAGAAGTGCTGTTAAAATTTATACAGTATTTTCCATTCTTTAGCATAAATTCTTAGTAGTAAAGAATCCCAAGTGAATGATAAAGATGCATACATAACAAGAAGGTTGCTTCTTGAAACTTTCAAAATTCCTTATCCTCTTATTTTCACGTTATTCTTTAATTTTGGTAACAGTGCTTTCAACTGCCAGATTGAAAACAATGATTTTTAATAAGCTTTCTGTGTATAAATTTTAATGAGCATATCATGGCGATCTATTGAGTTTAAGTGCTGATACACACTGTTGTTTTCTTGTACTTGATAGAAATAATGTGGTACATCCTCCTAGTATCCAAATAAAAGCAAAGTTAAAGCTGTCTATTACTTGTAGATTTTTGTTTGTCTCTTGCCCTTTAGAGCAAGAGTCTCACCACAACTTCAGTCTGATGGAACCAATGTTGCCAAGAAAAGTTGGGACAAAAGAAATCTAAGATAAACAATATGTTTAAAACAAAGCAGGGAGTTTTGCTTGTTTGTTTCTATGTTTACTAATTTTGAACTGTTTGAAGTTATTCTTTTAAAAAATCCTTTTTTATTCTTTTAAAAAATCCACACTATCATGATAATCAGTCTTGGGTAAAAGAATATGAGTTTTTAAAAAACCAACAAACAGGAAAGCACACACACACACATAAACTTTTACCATCTGAGCCTGATGGTACAATAAGGAAACAGGTGAAAACCAGTGGTAAAAGTAAGCGAGTTTCACCCAAAGGTTTGAAAGCACTTTAAAACATAGATTAGTAACATATTTCAGAAGTCAGTGTTCTCCCAAAAGAAATTCCCCAGGATTGTAATGCAGTCTACAACAACAAAGGACTTAATGACACTATTTAACTGAATAAAACATTTTTATTTCCTATCACCTGACTGTGTTGTTGATACTAATCATACGTTTTTATTGAATCAGCAGTAATGTGGAAATAGACATTATTAAGGTTCATGAAGGATTGTCCTAATTTGTAAATAACATTTGTTATGATACTAGATTGCTGAAGAGTGGGAGATATCTTTTCCTTGTTGATATTATAGTTCACTCAAGGAAAGAAAAGAAAAAAAGAACACCACAGATACTTAATAGTACAGAGACAGCAATCTCAAAAAAAAAAAAAGCTATAACTATGGAAATAATTTACCTCCATGAAGATATTTCTAACTCTCAAAAAACAGCAGTAAAAAAGATGTAATGTACAGTGTTACTAAGTCAGCATTAAGTTTTCATCTCATTTGTGATGGTTTCAAGAGATAAGCCCTACACTGTCTAAAAATAATGAAGTCTGAAAGGTTAGCCACTGGGAATACTTGCCACAAACACATAATTTCTCCTCCTCTGACAGGATTAATAATTTTTTCATAGACAAAAGACCTTCAAATCTCGGGTAATAAGAGAAGGAAGTCAAAGAAGTTCTAAAGAAATTAAAAGTATGCTTTAGTTTTGAACTGTAAGCAAGAAAGTAATTGCTAAATAAAGTCTAATAATAGTGATTTACAATATAAAATGTTAATGTTATTTGATCTCATGTATAGGAAGGTAAAAGTCAGTTTATACATGCTATAATGTGCCAGGTAACACATGTGTAGTTATAGTTACAACTCATAAAAGTTTTGGATCAATAAATTCCTGGAAAAGAGAAATTTCTTATTCTTTTCTTTTTTTACTGAAACAAGTTAAGCCTTTCTTTTTCTCATAGTGTGATGATATAACTTCTTTTCAGGGTGATCTAGTACCCTCTATTCATTTTGTATTGAGCTGTATGAGGAACCTTTGCCTTAAACCTGTATTCTGTAACTATGGTATTTACTATGTTTTTGTGTCATCAATACATACCAGCTTCTGTGTAAAAGAGACTTAAGAAGAAAAGAACCAAAGTTATCTGATCTACCAGATACTTTTGCATACAACTGAAAAAAATTAAAATGTCTTCAAATAATAAAAATATACATTGCACAATATTCAGTTCCAATATGTTTTATTCAGCATTCTAGACATAATCAGATTTCATTACATCTAAACAAACAATGTAGTTATTAGTTTTTGAAACAAATATGATTTACTGATTTCCAAACAAAGAGATACATGCTTTTTTGTTGTTCAAATAAACTTCATAAAAATAGTAATAACAAAGTTTCACTTTTCCCCCCAAAATGGTTCATTTTAGGACAGTAGATTCTATTTCCTTAACTGTCAGTAGTACTATTATTGTTATAGAAATTGAGCGTATAGCTAGAACTTTCCAGTTCCCTTAAGTGGAGAATCAGTTTGTGTCTGAAGAAATAGTGCATTCCAAGTCCTTTTCAGCCTGTCAGTGTTCTGAGAGTTATTAACTTCAACATCGTTTCCACCTTTTGAAATCTGACACTGAATTGTCCCATGTTTCCCAGAGGCCTCTCCGTGTAATTAGCCATCGGATTCACTGAGTAATTACTTAATTTTTCATGTGAAATGCACTTGATTTATTATATACTTGGGAAGGAATGGCAGAGACAGGTCACCACTAGTTAAAGGAGATTTAGTAAGGTATTTAACTGGAAGCTATCAATTCCTATAACTGTGCTAAGATAGGAAAGGTGCAACTCAAAGTTTAGCAGTAGTTTTCTAAATCAGTTTGCCCCTAGTTTGAAAATTAACTGATTAAAGTTCGTTTGTTGTTGTTGTTGTTGTTGTTGTTCTTTTGGTTTTATAAGACAGGGTCTTGTTATGTAGCCCAAGCTGGCCTTGAACTCATGATCTGCCTGCTTCAGGTCATTTGTAAAAAAACAAATTCTGCCTTACAGATATAGTTAATTGGCAGCACAATTCATCTATCTGGACAAGTTTAAGAAAAAAATAAGATTTGAATTCTCAGTGAGAATATCACAGGTCTTATAAATTTTGTAAGTCAGTGTAGTTTGATTGTTTAAAAAAAAAAAAAAAGACCCTGTCCATCATATTCCTGCCTATCCTTTGAGAAGAATTTTTGGCCACAGTTGCCATGCTAAGGTAGTACTTCTCAACATGGATTTTCTTGTTCCTTGATGAGTTACTCTGATGTAAATAAATGACATTTCATACAGTTACACCAAAGGTATTACTGGCTTACAATGAAGGATGATTGTTTCCTCTTGACTAGTTACTCACATTTTATAGTGTAGTTTAGTAGTTGATAGAGTGTAGCTGAAAATTCCACTTCAGTTGCTTGGGAAAATACACTTAAGCAAGATGCCAGTACTTTGTTTCTGTTTGTACAATTGCACTATCACTAGGATCTTCCTCAGTAGAGTAGTTTCATTCTGTGGGGCTGGCATCTGAGAAAGGATAATTGAGTGACCTTGTGTTGCTGAGGAAGAATGCCAAGCCAGTAATGGGAGATGCCCCTGTGAAGGCTGCTGAGAGTTTCATTGCCCAATATAACAAAGCAGGGGCAGATCTTTCAGAAATTATAAAGCTGGCTCCAAAGGAACCACGCTTTCACTTTCTCTGCCATTTCTGTTTTTTTATTTCTAATTCTAGTCATCTGAGAGATGTTGAAACTGGAGGAAAAATAAAAGTTATTTCTCAAGTGCTATCGTCCTGTCTGTTAAGAATGAGTTCTGTATTGTTTGTATAATTGATTTATTTTCTGTAATAACTACTTTGGCCATTTTACTTTAGAGACTATATAACATAAATATCACTCATTAAATTACTTAATTTGATTTATTTAAATGTTTGTTCAGAAATACTTCAAGTTGTCTGTTTATACCTGAGAGTTGTACAAATGATTAATGTCTGAAAATTCTTTAAAAAATGAACTATTATTTCATATTTTCTTTTTAGACTCTTTATCGATAGATAATAGCTAGACATTGTAACAAAGCACAGTGAGATTATTGGATACATTTTTATATTTTGTATTTACCAACTCAGGATACTTAAACTACTTTTTCAAATACTTATTATTTCTTTGTAATAAGAACATTCAAAATCCTGTCTTCTAGCTATTTCGAATTATACGGTTCACTTGTACATATTTACACATTTGAGGTCATCGTTTCAACGTGTATTTAAAAATGTAGAAAGAAAAACAGTTTTCTATCAATGAATTCAACCATGTGGATCTTCTTCAGTACAGTAGAATAGCCAGTCTAAAAATTAAAAGAGTCAGGAAGACTAAAATTTTCACAGAGGAGTATCAGAAATACATTCAACTAAATACTTTGTTTGTATCACCTGATACATATAAATAAAAAGAGAGGAGTGCAGATAAATTTGCAGAAAGAAAACTAATCACCTTTATGTCAGTGCGGTGGAGAAGATTTTTATCTTATATGCAAAATATTGAATTAAAAAGAGAAGAAAATCATCTATGTCTTAATATAAAGAAAGACAATATGAAAAAGTTTGTTGGCCTGGAACAACGACAACAGTAATTATTATTATTATTTTCTTTCTTCATCTTCCTCTTTCTCTTCTTCCTCTTCTCCCTCTTCCATCTGTTTCTTCTCTTCCCTACATTCTTTTTCTTTTCTTCTCTCTCTTTTTGTTTTCTTAACAATTTGAATTTAAAAAAGTATCCAGTTATATTTCACAGTGAATTTGAAAATTAACTCTGCCAAGCATGGAATAGCCTTTTCCATCCCTGTAGTATTGTATGCATTCAGTGACACATTCACAATGTTTTAGGCTTATTTTCTTGCACCAAAGATAATCATGCAAATTTATCTTTTGTATGCAATCCAAAATACAAACTTACCTCCTTCACAAAGATTGTGCTTCTTTAAAAAGTTAAATTTAGTACACTGTGAGATATTCAAAATGTGAATCAGTTTTGAACTTCTGGTGATGCTAGATTTGATGTGATCATGTTTCAGGTAATTGTTATTCTAGCAAAGAAAAACCGAGGTATCAAATGTGATTGGTATTGTCATTCTCAATGCAATAAGGATTGATCTCCTACATACTCACAAAGTAAAAGAACAGGTATTGATGAATTAATCTAAATATCTGTAAACTAGAAGGAAATGTGAACCTGTGTGTGTGAATGTATGTGTATGTGTCTGTGAGTATTCATCTGAGGTTACAGAGAGAGACAGACAGACAGACAGAGTGAGGCCCACACATAGAGAGGAAGTTTCAAGCGGTTCGTAAACAAACATAAGTACATGAAATTTTAAGTCTGTCACCAACTTCATAACTTTAGGTCAGTAAAATTTCTGAACATTGAGCTGTGCAGAATTTCTTCTTTTGGGGAATCTTCTTTTTGACAATGATTAATCAAAATATTTACAAAAACACACTACTCTTATTTTCATCTTCTGTTAGCATTGCAGGATCATAATTACTCTACACAGAATTTGTAACTCAAACCTCAGGTATTCTTTGTCTGTGGTTGTTCAGTTTAAAATTAAATATTACTCCTTCTATAAAGGGATTGCGATAGAAAGACTCCAGTTACTGGAAGCTCTTTCCTCTTCTTTCCTCCTCAGTAGAAACAAAGAATTGACTTTACACATCAAAAAAAAAAAAAAACAATTACTTATTGTTATTGAGCACCAATTATGTCTAAGCCTGGTACTCAGCTCTAAAGCTATGGCAAGGAATAATGTATGAGGTAATGACCCCTTCTCATAAAGAAATCAGACCAACTAAATATTATGCACTTCAAAACTGGAAAACTTGTATAGTAAAAATGCAAGCAAATGGAAATATTTAAATGCTATTTAGGAGCTAACATATAAAGATTAAGTTATATGGATTGGGAGGTGAAACCAAGTCCAGAATAATACATAATCTTAGCTTAGAGCACAAGGTTGATGCTTTGGAGTGTGGGAGAAGATGGCACGCTCCACTGTGGGTGTGCTGATTTTGAAGGATCCTTGTAAGAGGCAAAGAAAATATCTGAAAGGTAATGGATTGTATGTTGTTAGCAAAAGCCACGTTGTAACAGCCAGAAACTTCAAGGAGGTAAGCAATTAATGTAGATAAATATTTCAAAGAAATTCAGCTTAAAGCAAGGGTAAGTGGGCTAAAAGAAAGGTTTTTGGTTTTGTTTTGGTCTGTTTTGCTTTTACATTGTTTTTAAAAAAGCAAAAGATTTCGACAAATGTGAATTCTGATAGAGAAGTGACAGAAAAGGAGCGAGCATTGAGATTGAATAAAAGAGCTGTACTGATATTTTCTAGAAAGGGAAAAGGAAGCTGAACACAGGACACATGGTGGGGACAGAGTTGTCAAGAGTCTGCCTAATGTTAATGGGGTCACAGGAAATGAGAAAGGGGAGGAGAGAAATTCCAGCAAACTACAAAATAGTGAAAAATTGTGGGAATTCTTTCCTGATGACAAGTTCTTCCATAATCCATATATCCTTTCAAGAATTGGAGGAACAACCAATGGAGATCAGGGATTAAAGAGGGTGCAGAAGTTCTTTTTAATTTTTTACATTATTTTTATTTTTCCAATGACATTCAAAGATACTAGTGTATATTTACAATGCATAATAAATATGTCCAACCTGGAGTATCGGTTCATCTTGGTCCTTTCTGCTTTCCTTCCTTTTCTCATTTTCCCCTCTGCCTTGATGCTGTATCCCTACCAATCACCACAGTCTATTGCTCTGTTTGCTTTCATCTTTCTTCTATTCTGTTCTTTTGATTATTTATGCTTTGGGTTTTTCATGAAAGAAAAACTATGGAATATTTTCAAAATAGTTATTACAGAGAAGTAGAATGGCCATTACAAGCAAGTACTAAAAATAGTGTCCAGCACATCTGAGGAGTATTCATCTGGTATTAGGACTACACATTCACAGTCCCACCAACTTGTAAAACACTCACTTAGGCACTCAAATTTTGTTTGTTTGTCTGTTTGCTTTATCCAGTATTTGGGATTGAGCCAAGGGCCTCATTCTGTAAACTACACCCCTGTCTGTTCTTAGCTTTTATTTTGAGACAGGATTTGGCTGGCTTGGAACTTGGAATCCTCCTGCCTCACCCTTACATGGTGGTAGAGATACAGGCATATGCTAACATGCTCTGCTCCATATTCCAGATGTTTACTGTAACTTTCCCCAGAATATTGCAAGATAAATTCAACCGATAAAAAAATACCGCTTTTCAAGTTAGTAAATATTCTATGCTTATTAAATTCTAATATATCCCATTTTGAACTACAATGTACTAATTTTGTTCCTTGCCAGAAAGTCAATATAATCACTTCAATCTTTCTGCTTTTCTCAACAAAGCCTGAGCACTGATGCTGATCACTTCTACTTTTCTTCTTTTCCCTTTGAGTTTTCTTTTAATAGCTCTATGTTTTCATGTTTCTTTATGCTACCTTGTAAGACTAAATTGTATTATAATTAATACTTTTCATTGGCGTAGTGTTTGAAATACACCAAATTATCCAGGATCCTCTTTAGAAATTCTCTTTTTTCATACCTTATTTTGTTTTTGCTAAAGATATAAAACATTATGCCTGCTCAGAGGGTTCAGTGTGATATTCCAATAATGCATGCAGTGTTCACTGATCAAATCCAGCTCCATGTGTCCACGCACAATTCCACCACCACTGCCCTTCTCAAACTTCTAGTAATCACTGCTTTACATTCAGGTCCAGTCACCCTTCCTTCCTCCTACTTTCCTTTCCCCTCGCCCATTCTGCCAACTTTCTTCTTTTTCTTATTTGGTTACATTTATAAAAGAACATATAATGCTTGCCCTTCTGTGTCTTCTTTAACATAATGTCTCAAAATTCCATTTATTTTGCTGCAGGTGATGGAATTTCATTTTTCCTTGTAACAGAATATTGTTCCATTGTATACCACATTTCACTTATGCATTTATTTGATGGTGGTCACTTTGCTTGGTTGTGTATCTTAGCTATTGAAACTAGCAGCACATTGAATGTGAACACGAAGTTATCCCTTTGATATGCTGGTTTCATTTTCTTTCGATGTGTACTTCAGAAGTAGAGAGTTGGACCACATGTTTGATTCATTTTTATTTTGGGGGAGTATGTCTATACCGTACTCTATACTTGCTATGCTGAAGCATATTCCCACCAACAATGTATGAAAGTTCAGATTTCTCCACATCCTTTTCAGCATTTATAATTTTATGGGGTTTTTTAGCCGTTTTTAGCTAGTGAATTATATCTCACTGTAATTTTGATGGTTAATTATATGATCATTTTTTCATGTATTTGCATTCGTATTTCTTCTTTTGAGAAGTCATGAAATCATTAAAAGCTCATTTCCTCTTCCTACTTATTTTCTTTACTTCTTCATGTAAAGCCTGAATAACAAAGCACATTAATCGCTATTTATCTCCAATTCAGGATGAGCTCTGAAACTTTGTCTGCACTTTAATGGAGGCTTTACTGGTTGAGATTGAAATTAATAGTTATATCTATAATCTATATGTCCATATCTATATCTGTATCTATCCATGTATTTTAATTCCAAATTTTCTGAACACTGTATTAGGAACATTGTTTTACATTTAATATTTATTATAACTTTACACTTGTAAAAAAGTGAAAAAGTTTCTTTGTAGTATAACTGATAGGTGGGTTTTTCCCCATGTCTACAAATAATCCAGATTCAGAGAGTGATTCTTTGAATAATGTTAAGTTGAATCACTGTGCGAGTAATATAATGCATATATATATATATATATATATAATTCATATAGGTATGATTCATATATATATATATATATATATATGTCCATGTGTATAAACTCTCTGAGTCCTAGTTCAGGCAAAACTATCTTTTTAGAAGATCCAGATTAAATACCGCTTAGTCTAATGAGTTATTGTCATCTGTAGCAATATCATCCATTGACAGTTTATTTTTCTCTTATTGCCTATTTTTTCTTCAACTTTCGGCAAGTTATTCAAGCTATTCATAAGTTTTTCAGGTCTTCATCTGTAAAATGGTCATGACAATCTACCCTATTGCCCAAAATACTAAAGGAGTATTTTGTACTATAGCATAATGATGAAATGAAAGTGCTTTGCAATTGTGAGTTAGAACAATGATGATGATGAAGATGGAGGAGGACAATAAGGAAATAATGATGGGACATTTCACGGAAAGGTAATGATGCAGGAAAGGCAAATGGAAGAAGGAGTTAACTTTCAAGAATGTTAATGATTTTCCCTGAACAAATGGTTATGACTTCACCTTAAGCCACCCTTACTGTAAGGTTATTTTCAAGAAACATGCACTGTACAAGCAAGGGAAACACATTATCTTCCATTCAAAAACTGATTTTAAGAGAGTGTACCAGACAGATATAGTGATATTATGCTGTCTACCAGTAGCCAAATAAGAACATGGCATTGTATGTATCATCTGTGAATATTGTAACAAATTTCCGCAAGCTCAGTGAACTAACATAAAATTAAAAAATTAAAAAAATTCTGCCCATTTCTGGCCACCAGAAATCTGAAACCGGAGTGCTGGCCAGACCCAGATCCCTGCAGAGGCATTAGAAGAGAATGTGATGTCTTACGCAGCTGCTGCTGGCACAGCTTCTTCCTGGGTTTGCAGCTGCATGACTCTCATCTCTGCCTCTGTGGTCACATAACCTCTTCCTCTTCTTTCTGTGTCTCTGCTGCATATCCTTCATAAAGACACATGCCATTAGGTTTACATCTCACTTAGATAAAACAGTATTATCTCATCTCCAGATTCTGAATTCATTTATACCTGCAAAGACTTCTTTTCCAAATGAGGTCACATTCACAAGTCAAGGAATGCTAATACGAACATCTTTCTTAGGGACTTATTCAACCTCCTTTAGGTTTACATAGGTTATGTGATGGATATGCTTCTAAAACATTGGTCTTTGTAGTTATCTTTTCTTCTTAATACAAACTCAATACTTAATTTGAAGCCTTAGTCAAATTTCTTCCAGCAGATCTTGAGTTTACATCAAATTCCCCTTTTTCAAAACATTGTATAACTTTGATTCTGTGGCACTAACTGTGGTTCCACATCATGAGTATTAACTTAAGACCTGAAGAATTTTTTTTGTTTTCTTGTTTGACTCAACAGTATTCTTTGATTATGCCCTAGATAAAGTATCTGAACTTAGCTTTGAAAGAGTTTCTGATATCGGTAGTTTTTAAAGTTCCCAATATACTTTTTAAAGTGCAGGCAGTAATTCTTAAAAATTGAGTAACAGATTTTTCTTATAGTAATTTAATATACTTTAATGTATATTTCAGAAAATGTATAAATTTGCACACACTGGCAAAATAATGCATGAAAAATATATGTGTATACACAAGTCCTTTTGCAGATATCCTAAGGTTACAAATGATCAAGTATCTCTAAATAATGTATTTATTTTGAATTATTGTTTTCTGTATCATGTTTTTTATTATTTTGTTTTAAATTAAATTTATTTGTATCTATCCAGGTCAATATGATGTTTTGAAGAATATATACTTCTGGAATGACTAAATGTAGCTAATTATTACACGCATTACATCATGGGATTATCATGTTCTTGATAAAAGCTTTTAATATCCACTCTGTTATTTTTCTAAAACAAAAGCCACCACCCAAATGAGCTTCCTTTAAAACAATTTTGCATTTTAAGAATTCAGTCACACGATACGTTAAGCTGAGAATCTGTGTATAAAATATGTCTCCTCATAACGCATACAGCTGGGGCTATCTTTGTAGCAAACTCTCCACTGTGTAGTAGTCTTTACTATATTTTCACTTACTATAACAGTATGAATGCTGTGTCTGCAAGGTACACTCTTTTGACAGTTTTTCCAAAATAGAAATTCTGTGTTAGCCACCTCTGATAGAATCTGTGATGCTCATAAAAGCAGTTTTCTTATTCCATCCTCAAAGAGGTGACTGCTTTTTGAATGAGTGGCAGAGAGCACAATTCTGCATCATGTGGCAGCAACTGCCGACCTCATCATGGCCCATTTCCTTTCAAATTGTGCAGAGAAATAAATGATAAAAAAATGTGAAGGAAATGTTTCAGAAACAATCTTTCATGTTTCTAACCACATTACACAACACATGGAAAGGCTAATATTGTATTTTATCTCAGTTAGTGTAACTCATAGCCATCCTTTCAACAGAGGGAAAAAAGATTTAAATGCAGGTCTTGGTTTAATTTAGAATTGATTGCTCATTAATCTTTGGAATAGGTATGCAAGCTGTCTTCCAAATGAAAGGGAGGCTGTTGGCTGCTTACCTAAACCCTACTGTGCTGTTTTCAATTTGTTTTTCCGTATGATACTTACTCTTTCATTCAGTGTTTAATACTAAACATTAATGGGGAAAATATTGCTTAATGAGCTGTTGTGTTGGGCAGAATGCACTCAAACACGCCTCCTTTGCAAGAGCTTGCCAGCTTGTACCAGTATTTAGAAAGTGCCATTAATCAGGAAGCATTTCATTCTCCTCTACCCTGGAAGACAAGGGTTTCGTCGTGTCATGGAAACATGCCCTTTTCAATTGGTATATGAATTGAGACCTTCAAACATAAGATACCTAAGTACAAGTCATTGTAGTTCAATTACTATGAAGTACAGAACCCATTTATGGTTCATAGTGCTTTTGTGGTGAATTTTATTAGCACTGAAGAGTAAACAAAATACAGAGGCAAGAATTTCTCCTGCAGATACATAGGAATCTAGGAGTATGGTGTTGAAAACGATTAGCTAAATAATCTCATACCTGATAGATGAATTTTAAAGGCAACAAGCAATAAAAAATCATGTCTGTTCCCAGAGAGACAGCTTTGTATCACAGGTTTTCATGTGAGTTTGAATGTATGTTGATTTGAGGATACTGCAGAAAAAAGGTGCCATGCACAATACTTCCACTTTCTCACCCAATAAAATCCCTCAAAGAATATTATGGAAGAAATTAGGTGCATTTGATTGAATTCAGATCACTCTTTTTTTCTATTGAACGCAAAAGAGCCAAGTAATTTCAAGAACAATGAGAAAGCCCAAAGTAAATGGAAGACAAAGGAATTTCATGTCTGAGAAAGTCTATTGACAGTGCTGTTTTATTTCATAGTACTTGTTGGTTTGAGAAGTTACAAAGATGGTGGAAACAAACAATAATATTTCTGTACAGAAAAGACCTAAGTCCTATTATGGTCACCAACATCCCTGGAGTACAGCAAAGACACAAAGGAACAGTGTGTTCCTTCTCATCACGGCTAACAGCTGGGAAAGGACGAGGCTGTGTTGCTTTTTTTGTCCTGAACCTATTTAGATGGCTGCTTTGACAGCAAAGGACAATTTGAGTAATAGGAAACACACATCAGTCAAAAAAAGTTTATTTAGTGTAATCCCTTGTTGGTGTAACATGGAAGTGTAGTTTCTGTTTTAATGAGACTTAAATAAAAAGCAAAGCTCAGAATCAGTAAAGCTAGCCATCCTGGCTTTGCCCAGTACTGTCCAATAATCTGAAATTATTTCATTCTGCAAAATCAGAAAAGAATCACTGAAGGAGTCATATGTTCATATGAGTATACTATTTTGTCCTACAAATACAGATTGCAAGTCTCTTTAGGCATCTCAGGCTCATAACCTCTGACAGGGAAGGGAACTGGCTTGTTTTGTGTGTTGCTGACGTAGTGCCTAGGAAAAGGTTTGAGCACATGATACTCACAGGTAAAGATGACTCACCAACCTATAAAATCATAAAATCAAAAAGACCTTAGGGATTTTCTGGACTATCTCATTTATTTTTCAGATATGAAAATTTAGGCTCAAGCCAGTCGTGGTGGCGCACGCCTTTAATCCCAGCACTCGGGAGGCTGAGGCAGGAGGAGCGTTGTGAGTTCGAGGCCGGCTTGGGCTACAGCGTGAGCCCAAGGCCGGCCTGGGCTACATAGTGTGACCCTGCCTCAAAAAACTAGGGCCAGGAGATAGGTTCAGTGGCTTAAGCACCTGTCTGGCAGGCATGAGGTTGTGAGTTCAATCCCTGGTGTCAAAAAAAAAAAAAAAAAATGAAAAAGAAAATTAAGGCTCAGAAACTTTAAGTGGCTTCCCCAAGATGTACTACTAATTAGAAGGAAACCTGGGATTACAACAGTGGTTTGAATCCTTATTAGTTGAGGGTCAGTTTGATTAAACCAAGATTTTTCCCATTTTCAATCACCTGTTACATACGTCATTTAATTAATGGAGAATCTACCTCTGTAAATACAGCTGTAAGTGTTGATTGGCTACCATAATAAGCGATCTCCAATGTAGATTTGATTAAGATTTTTAAAAGGATTTACATCTAGTAATTTATTTAATCCTTACATACCTGTAGGAGGAATGCATCATCACCACCATTTTTCAGAATAACATACCAAAGCAAGGAGAGCAGAAATTACCCTCCTAACTCCTTAGGGTTCATGTAGTCAGTCAAGTTTCCAAAGCATCCTTCTCTCCCATATCAGAGTCTGTAAAGGTTCTCAACCTCCATATAGACTATGGAAAAAAAATCTTTTTCTCAGGAACACCGAACATTTGTGTTATGCCTCTATCACCTGGCTCCTTTCTCTTTTTTAAAGTGGTTTTACTTCTAAAGTCCAGTTATCCCATTTTGTCCTTGTGGCTTTTCTAGGATTCTTGTGTCCCAGTAACCAGTTTACCCTGGTTTCAATTCACAGTCTCTCCTATACTAAGCTTATAAAACACATTATAAATTAAATTAGATTTCGCTTATTCAATTTTTTTGCCTTTCCTTGCCTTTCTTACCAACTGCATTGCACAACCTCCAAGGATTTGGGTGTGCACCAGTCAAGATTCCTATCATCAACCCCTGCCACACTTACGCATGCATATTCAAAGCACATTCATCTCTCTCTCACACTGATGTCATTTCATAGCCTTAAGATTTACTTACAGAGTCAATAGCTTGTTTTAGCTGACTGCTCATCTCTGGATTGTAAATAGGCTAACATAACTTTTGAATCATCTAAAGTGAGTCCTTTTATTAATTTCTGTTTAACAGTACACATGGAAAATGTATTTCTATGTTTTTTCTCAGTTTTTATGTAGGAGAAAGGGTTTGCGATACAGGGTTAAGAATTAGTTACTGTTTCTAAATTTCACTATGGAAACTTCTGAAAGTTTTGCACAATTTTGACTTTCTTCGATGACTTAGAAAAATGATGTCACCTGGGACATACCATTCATATTGTTGAGAATAATGAATACTGAAATGTGGAACATATCTGTTCACTTGTTTGTTCATTTATTCTTTCATGAATCATTCTTTGGTAATTCATGCTTCAAAATCTTTGTATTTTGACACAAAGTTTTGTAACTATAAAGTCATTTGAAGGAAAAACAAACATTTTTTATTGTAAGTGCAGTGTTCATGAGAAAAGGATGTTTAACATTTGATTCTGAATTTAATCTTAGGTCTGACTTCTTGAAGGTCAAGAATAAAAGTGAAATGGAATGAATTAGGTAGCTGTCATTTTCTAATAAAGGAAAACATACCAGTTCATTAGGAGACATATATCTTTCTTTAATGTTGAATTCTGGGAGGAATTTCTATGAGTTTTTAAGAGGTGCTTTGAAGAACACAGTGAATTTGCCTTTCTTAGCAAATTTTTAAATTACAGAGATGTCAACTCTCCATGTTGAATGTAATCATTATATACAGCAAACATATACTAATAAAAAATGCCTACTTCATTGAAAAACTAAAATCCTAGTAATTGTCAATGACCCCCAAAGCTATCTTTTATACCAGAGTTACATAGCTCAGATGTATGGCATTCCAGTGATCTCAGTACAAAATAGGATCAAGCTTAGATGAAGTGTACTTATATTATAATTGTATTTCTTGTTCTACAGTGATTTACTAAATCAATTAGAGATATCAAGTGTCCCATATGTCTCCTGAGCAGTGCAAAGTACTATTAAGGTCATATTCAAGATACACATTTTTATAATTGTACTTCAAGTCTTTGACTTTTAGTTGGAAAAAAAAAACTTAACTAAGTTAATTGACTCTGGAAATACATAATTAAATGATATTTTCTGTTACATTTCACATTGTAATGTGATTGCAGGGATTGGGAAACTTTTTGTAAAGGGATGAATGGCATGATTCAGTCCTTGCTGGTCACACAGTGTTCGTGTGGCAGTGTCCCCTCTTGCCTCTGTGGGAGAAGCGACCCTAGACTGCTGAATAAATGGATAAAGCTCTACTTTCAGTAGTTTGTGAAGCTCTGTTATAGCAAGTACCATTTAACTGAATTCATAATCATGTGTTAGTGACTACAGATAAATAAGAGTTTAACAGGAGAGAGAACCCAAAGCAAAACAGGTAGTTCTTTTTTATGAGAAAGATAAAGTTGATCACGTCATGAATAGGAAAAATCATACACACACACACACACACACACACACAGGATTCAGAATGGACAGGTTTTGTGGAGTGCCAGATAGTTACCAGTTACCTTGTATACGTTTAGGTATGTAGCCAAATACATGTAGACAAAATATGCGGCATAACAATATATAAAAATAATGGGATCTGCTACAATTAAAATACTGAATTTCTGTCAAAGAATATATGGAAAAATTATAAACCATGCTATAATGTCTTACTACTCTACCGTGATAGACAAACTTTACTTTCAATTTAGCACACAGTTTGTAAAATATGATTAAGCTGAGCATGGTACCACATATCTGTGATCCTAGCTGCACAGAAAATTGAGCTATTATTATCACAAAGTCAAGGACAGTTCGGGCAACTTAGTATGACTGTGTCTCAAAGTTCAACTAGAAAAAGGGCTAGAGGTGTGGCTCAGTGCCACAGTAGAAGACACTTGGTTTAATCCTATGTATTACGATAATAATGGTAATATTTATAAATACATATTAGAGTTCAAATAACAAAAGCTTATAGTACTACTTGAGATTTTCTGTTTTTGTAAAACAAAATTAAATAATATAACTACATGTACATTTTCTAGAGTTACAACTGGTAGGATGAGCAATATTCAGTTGTTATCTTTACTGAAAAGACTAGTAACTATTACAACATCTGGAATCACCATAGAGAAGCTAATCTTAATATGTATTGTGTCCATTGTGTGTCACATGTTTTCTGTAGGATCTTGTTATATAAGGTTAATTTATATATTGTGTAGTGTGCTGGGGGTTGACCCAGGGCTTTACTCCTGCTAAGCAAGTGGTCTGACACAAAACTATATGAACAGCTAAATGTATGTTTGATGTAGTGAACTGTACTACCAGGGAAAATAAACTTATACCGAATTATTATATTATTTGATGGTGATTAGAATTAATAAGAAAAATAATATTGATCAAATGTGTGTTCTGCCAGAATGTATATCTGTATTCTCATTTAAAACTTTGCCTAAATGATATCACAATTTTATCCTTTTGAAACTCTTATTTAAAAAATCGAATTATCTTCAGAATATTTTAAAGAAAAGAATTTGACTATTACTACTTTAAAAAATACTGTTATCATATATGACTGTTATTATTCAAACAGTAATAAATGAATTTGTTTCAACATCGATTTAGTTTTGATCTCTTATTCTAATATCATATTTGTCTTTGTGAGCAGAACTAGTTGGTTAAGATGGGTAACTTGTTAACATATAGAAATACTTTTGTTTATACAAAACTGGACCCCAGTACAGTGTCTTGAGGAAAATTCTCCACAACTCCTTCCTGAATCCGATGTCTTTTATTCAGTAACTATGTTATTTATTTTAGTGCAAGGATACTAAAGAACCAGGAGTAAGATTGGTAGTGTTCTTCACAGCAGTCGCAGCATTCCAGGTATAATCAGGGAGCTAATATGGTTTTATGATGATGAAAACACTATACTTATAAAGCAGAATGAGAATAAATAGATATTTGGGTCCTGAATTTAAACTGAGACAAACATCCCTGTATGAAATGGACCATTACAGGTTTATCTTCAATTCATTTTAGAAATACACCACAGTAGACCAGTGGACCAGATAATCACATATAGTTGAAATTGTGAACGATGCAGTGTAGCCATTCATTGCTTTTACATTATGTAGCAGGAAGAAAATTGGTAAGAATTCAAAATGCTTGTAAATAGCAAACTCTCTTGAATAGAGGTATCCTGAATGCTTACTAAACAAGACAGTGGGAGTTTTGCAAAATCACAAGGTTTTCTCAAGTCTGTCACAAAAGCATAGCCAAAGAAGAAATTCCTAGGGAATCAAATTTTCAAATTCTATATAATACAGTTTAACTTTTTAAGGAAGTGCTGCTGATGGCATCTCCTACCTATACTCAGCAACCCTTTTTGCATGTCTTCCTTCTTTCTTTATCCACTTCATCTTTCCATTTGTTATTTTTTTAAACTTAAATTATTTGATTTATTCTTTAGGCACCCTACCCTTCTCCACCTACACATAAGGATGTGTCCCTAAATCATCTCTCAATTCCACTGCTAAGTTAACTTCCTATCATAAAAAGCATGTTTATGTCTTTGGAACAAGGTGAATAGTCAAATATGTGTGGCTAATCCAAGATTTAAATTGCATCAGAAACTTGGAATATGCCAGGCAGCAATGTCTTAGCAATCAATTTGAAATTTTGATTAAGACTTCAACACTCTGTATGCCTAATCATACTTATTTCACCTAGACCTGTTTAACTAAGTTTGAAAATATAGAATCCATGTTTTTAAAAAAGATAAAATTCCATTCAGTCTGAATCCACCTCGTGATTATAGCTACTGATTTTACTTCCTAGTATCTGGATGGGACTCGGGGTCACAAAGTGGAATTTACCCAAGAATTGTTGATTCAGCTAAAACTAAAATGCTTTGTCAAGCCTCTTTCTGCAGTTAGTGCTAGTTACTGCCAGGAAATAATTTTCTGAAACTGAGTTCTTAAATTTAATCTCCACTTGATTGAATTAAACACACATATCTAAAAAAGAGAGTAAGAGAATAAAAAGTTATCTCATTGGAATACTGTTAAAGGCATGACTGAACCACCTTTTTAGGGAAAAATATCCCAGCTTCAACTTATTTCAAGGGCACAGTCAGGGCATAGTTTAGGCATTTTTTTTAGTTAAGAAAGATTACACCTTTGTATTCTGAGTCATTCTATTGTTTTCATTAAAGCCTGAAGAATGAAAAACCGAGAGAGTATTCAGCTGCACCTGATAAGATTTTTTTTTTTTTTGCTTAAAGATGACCCCAACCTGTAGAAGATGATTTATGAAATCATGGTTTTCATTATTGAACTTGGTGCTGACTGTGTTGTTTTTGATTGATGGGCCTGTAGTTCTTGTCTTCTTTTGTCTTTAGTAGAGAACAAGGGCATGAAAACACTGCTAGCAGATGAAATTATGTTAAAAATGTGACAATAGTTAGGGACAGGTGGTCTGAAAGAAAAGTGAAGTAGAGCATTAAAATAGCTCAGATACAGTAGACCATAAACAGGTATTTTATGTTTTTTAAAGTAGATTATTATTTTTAAGGAAGATTACATATGGTATTGCAGATGTATAAGTTTTCAGTTGCAATGGAAGAAAATAAAGAAATGAAGGAAAGGGACATTTTATTCACCATGGTATATAACATGTTCTAACTGACAGAGAAAAGCATCCATTATTCTTAAATAAAGAGAAAGCAGCTTAGTCTGCTTATATAAAGTATCTATAACAATGAGATTTTTTTTTTTGCAAGAGTTAATAGATCTACAGTTTAAAATTCAGGAAACTACTATGTAAAATATCAAATATGAAAAACATTTTATTACTTGCATAAATTTACAAATTATTTATGAGCAAATTCATTAAAATAACTCAAAATAATACAGAGATATTTACGAAGTGATGAGGATAAAACTTTATAGAAAAGGCCAAGCTTGCAGTGTCTATGGATATTATGGAGTTTCACTCAGGATTACAGTGTAAAAACCATTCTCATTTCTTTCTTCTGAAATATTTCATTATGATTCTTAGGAGCTCACCTTACTTAATATTTTGTTTCTTCTCACTTCTCAAAGTAAATGGTATGTAATTGCTTAAAAGTTTTATATTGCATAAAATACAATAATTTATATATGATGATCATAATCCATTTATTGGTGATTAATAGCTCCCGTGTGCCTTGAATAGTCTTATATGCATATAATTTTAATGCATTCTTATATACATTAGTTGAATTAATTACTTGCCTTGTATGTTTCTCTAAAGGTTCATTAGGAAAGAAGGCAGGGGTGAATCTATGCCTAAATATTACAAATGTTTTAGGCCCCCCTTTAAGAAAAAAATATTAACTTGTGAATGAAAAAGTTACTCAAGGGAGTAAAAATTAATTAGGATGAGACCTAAGTAATAATTCTTAAGAGGTAAGCTTCACTAACTTCATTATAACTCCATCTGCATTACATTTCAAAATAGAACGGATTTTAAAATCATTAAACATAGGTAAAACCTCTCAATTCAATGATCTGGTCAACTAATACCACCAGCACCATCATCATCACCATCAGCTATCATGGAACATTTCCTACATGTCAGACAGTGTACAATTATCTTATAACCTAATTTTACAAACAATCCTGTGGATCATAAGTGATCTTTTTGTCTACATTTTACAGATAGGAAAATTAATGCACAAGAAGTTTAAACATGCCCCGGGCCATGAAGGCTACTAAATGCAGGAACAACCATTCTAACATAAGTTCTTCAAGATTCAGAATTAATGAGATGAAATAGGATAGTATACTAAAATGAAAAACAAGAAATACATTACAAAATTATCCTGAATATTTTCATATGTATACAGGGAATGTTTAATTTTATTGTATGTTTCATAAATGCTCCAGAAATTTTAATGTGGAAAATTTAATATCAAAATCACTCTGAATCTTAATGCTGAGAAGCACTGGAAAATTCAAAGCTCATCACAATTTCAAGCCTCGTTGACACCATTGATTCTGTGTGTTTATCAAGAGTAATCTTTAATGAGCAAAGGAAGCACCACCCCAACAGAGTTTTTGAGTTTCAGCTATTGCTTAGTTGTTCATAGCTAACTAAACTTTAACAGCACACCAGTGAAAAATCCTGAAGGCTATTTGAAATGTGTAGTAATTCATATTTTTATCCTCTTAAAAAATAAAATACAGTTCCTCTGCAAGTAGAAGATACAATGAAAAGATATTAAAATTATTTATTTTTCAAATGAAATTGTGCAATTCAAGATTTAGCTGCTTTATAAATCAAAAACAAAATTACTAAATATTTGTGTAAGAGACAGTTTATTTTTTAAAATGAAGTGTTTTAAAATGCTAACCATTGAGTAAGTTGAATAAGCAAATATGCTTTGAATTCAAAATATCATAATAATAAAGTGTACTCATAATTGGTGTCTCTGTAAGATTTGAGTCCTGGCTACAACATGTATAAAATGGAAAATGACCTTGAAATCTCATTTTTCAAATTTTTCTATTGAATTGTACTCAGGAGAAAGAATGAACATTGAAAGTTATGGGAGCCTGATAACATAGATAAAGACACAACATAATGTTTATATGAATCTGGATTTCCATTGGATGGACCTTTGCAGCTGCCTTCACACATCCTAAAGACATGATAGAAGAACTCCAGAACTGCTCAAGAAAGTGGCAAGCACCATTGAATATGCACATTCAAAATGAGTGAAGTGTTTTGAGGGGGGTTAATGGTGATATGTCTTTTATCATAATAATTTTCTTTAATTTTTATGTTCTCCATATATTTTGATCACACTGCATATTTTTCTACCTTCTCAAGAGTCTCCCAAAATGAAGTAGCTTCATCGCATAACAGAAACATATTTTCATAAAACAGGTTGGCTATCACTATACCTGTTGCCCAGTCTTGCCATAGTGCTCAAGATAGTAGGAATGACAGTCATGATAATCCATAGGCCAACATGATGGATGGCACTGAATATCATATTTTTGGTTTGAGCATTTTTGAGAGTGTCCCTGAGATGTCAAAATTACCTACTGATTTAACAGTATTGTGAAAAGTTGATGAATTAACTATAACTTTTGTGTATGCACCAGTTATCATTTGTGTTTCAAAGTATGTGTCTATTTTTCCATATTTTAATTATTAGTCACCAAAGCAAAAGTGAAGGATTAGGTATCTATTGTCTGGCTAGCACATTTTTTATTGAGGCGATATTCACTTAACATTAATTAATAATTTTAAAGTGAACAATTTGATGGCATTTACAATTTTAGCATTTGATGATATTTAGGTACAACCATCAACTCCATCTAATTTTGAAACAATTTTTTCCTTACATAATAAAATTCAGCATCCTTTTAAACATTTATTCCTGTTTCCTCCTCTCCCAGTTCCTGTCAACTATTAGCCAATATAATTTCCATTCCTGATGTGTTAGGTCTTTTTCAAAAGCAAATTGTTATCATTACCCAAGGGTCCAAATGATAGGTATCACTGATTTGGAACCATAATTTTATCTAGGTGATACAGAATTTCTGGCACTATTTTAAATGAATGCATCAGATAACTTGATCTTATGACAAACTTATGAACAAACTGAAGCAGAAAGGTTAAAAAGCTTGCAAAACAAAGTATAGGCAACAAATTGGATATGGTTTAACCTGAATTAGTCTAAACAATTATTGGTGGGCAGTCTTCCATCTTTGTAGCAGATGCATACACGCCTATGATTTGATTGAAAACATAGATGTTTTACAACTTGATTGATCCTAAAGTATCACACACACACACACACACACACACACACACACACACAAACTCAAGAAACAGAAAATAGCCATTTACATGCATATAGAGGTTTTTCTGACAAAGGAGATAAATGGGGTAGACTGGGAAGAGCAGAGGGGCTACAGGATGAAGGAAAGCCTGTTCCCCAGCCCTCCATGGAAAGTTTAAAAGAAATTATTATTTTGTGATTTGTCCACCTCTGTTACCCACACTGATGCTTTGCTGCATAAAAATGAAGAAAAAATGTGTTTCAACTTAAATACATTTTGCCTTAAGGAGCTTCAGACAGTTTGAACTTGAAATGCAGCCCGTGAATGAATATTTAATTTCACTTTCCTTATAAGTAAAGTCGAATCACTTTTGCAAGTCTGAGGGTGACAGTTTCAAATTTCAGCTCAGGCAGGCAATCAACAGAGAATAATATTACAGCAGGGGAAAAAGTTGGTGATTCAGTAATGACATTTTAATGTTACAGAACAGAGTATTGGTATAGAAATTTGCAATCCCTTGTGATAGCTTTCTGTTGACTTAACAATCAATACCATCATAACAATAAAAATATGCAAGTCTCTAGCTATAGGCAATGCCTAAGAATGAGAACTTGTCCATCATTTGTTACAACCTTCCAGGTTTTCCTACACAGCAAAGTATTTTCTGTGCATTTAATCTGGTGTTATAAAGCAAGGCATAGACATTTAAAGGTATTGAAAAACTATTTCTTCCTCTTGGCTATTATTTATTAAAGCAAAGATGGCTTTTATGGAACACTTTTCTATGTTAGCCTCTAAAGCTAATTTGCATTTTTATTTTAAATTCAAACAGCTTCAAATGCAATAGACGATGTCTTATCATCATTAAGCATTTATTATGCTTTCTCATTGTACGGCGCCACAATGCTATAATCAGGATTTAAGACAGACCATTAGAGTAACATGGCCCTATAATGTGATCAGTGACCGCAAGGCGGACTCCAGCCCACTCAGTGTCTTTGCTTACTGAGTTAAGGAATAATGACTGTTAGGATCTGATCTTTTCTATTAATGATGTTTATAAATTGATCCTTCTTATGATCCATAAGCATTTTCTCAGTTTTGACATGCTTTTCAGTTTCCAGGGAATCTTGAAATAAACTGTTATTATGTCCATCTACTAGGGTGGGAGGAAAAATGAGAAATAACAGTAATTTCTGATTTTTTAAATTTAGACTTAGGGAACTGTGATCATAGAATTTTTTCTGGGAATTTTTTTCTAGTACAATTTAGCTCTGTCTACAAACAAACTTATAGCCCACAAAAGACAATGTGAAAATTGGATCTCTCTCCTCCATCAAATGCTTCTAAGCAATATTTTTCACTTTACAAAGGCTTATAGTGAATACCTATTTGCCAAGGACAGGGAAGACAATGAAATATGATTTCTACCTGCAAAGAATGCATAATCTATAACCAAAAAAGTTGGAAGTATTGAAAACTTAGTATGAAACCATGGATAGGAGATTAAATCTATGTATGTACAAGAACTGTATCGAAGTTCAGGTTAGTCTCCTGTTCCCATAAATGTACATTATGGGAGATAAAAATAGAAATAGACTTTGAAGGATAAATAGAATTATCTCAGACTAAGCAAGATAGGTAGGGGACTCTAGAAAGCGTTCTCAAGGTTGCATCAATATCAAAACAGAGAGTGTCTGGAAATTATATATAATATAATATGGTGAGAGTTTAAGATAAGCTTTTTGGTTTTGTTTTGTATTGTTGTAGAGACAGGTTGTCAGTGTGTAGCCTGGTCTGGCCTCAAACTCACAGCAAGGCTTCTGCTTCAGCCTCCACAGTGCTGGGGTTACAAACAAAAATCACCATGCCTGGTTTATGATATGACTTGATGGGATTTCTGAAGATAAACTTGGAACAGAATATTTAAGCATCATGTTTGTTTCAGTGAGGGATTTAAATTTGGGGTTAACCAAATTTAAATTAGTAGCCATTAAAGTGGTGTGTAATTTTTTAAAAACTATTTTGGGGAAAATAACAGTGAGAATGAATATTTGTGCAGAGTTTTGTTTCGTAAGCATCACCTTCTCAGTCCTTGCACTGTGTGTGCAAAATTCTATTACCTAGCTGAGGAAGTTCACAAACTTGCTCTTTTTTCCAATCTGCACTTTCCAGTCTATAGTTGTGAATTTCCTGTTGTGCTAGACATCATTCTTGTTCTCCTGGAATTCTTGACTCTGTTGATGGAAGTTTAACCTTGTTGACAGTCCCTGTGCTTGTATGGGTTCATTCTACTGAGTGTAATAAGTAAAAAAGCACCAAGTATTTCAGAGGCTTAAGATGGGAACTATTTTCTTTCTCCCTATTCTCTGGGTTGCCCAGGCAATATTCTACTGATTTCACCTGAGTTTATTCTTGGAGCTGTATTTACCTGGACTTGGTAGCTCATGATGACTCTCCTCACATAACCAGTGTGGATTCAAGATTTAGAAACATGGACCTCATCTACTGGAGGGAGAAGCTGAAGAGATTCTGTACATGATTTTAGACTTAAGACTGAATAAGTAGATACACTATGTGCACATATCAAAAAGTATTTTGAGGTAAATAAACCTAGTTATTAGATAGAATGAGTCACCACACCATCTCAAAAACAGGAATCATCTGAAGACTTTCTAAATGATGATACATTATTCATCTGTGACCTGAAAGACAAAACAAGACAATAAGGACAATAGCCAAGTTTGAAGAGAGAAGAAAGAAAAGGGGGTCTGGGTTTGAGGGGCAGCAATGAGTTCAGGGTGTCTGAAGAATAGTGAACTAGGGAACAAGCAGAATGGAGTGAACTCAGATTTATAGTTGGGATCCATTCCAATTTCTGGGTTTTCTGGCTTTTGTGGTGCAAATTTTAAACTTCTCTTTCAACCCTTCTCATTCACTATGTGTCTTTTTTTTTTTTTAATGGTACTGGACATCAAACCGAAGTCCTTGCACCTGCTGTGCAAGTGTCCTATCATGAGCGACACACTATCACACACTTATTAGTTGTTTTTTTAGATGTGATTGTGTCTCAGATCCTTTCACATAACAAAGGTTTATGTAATTTTTGCATATAATAAGTCAATAAATATTTGCAGCTTGAGTTAAAGGAAATGGCACTAAAATGTTGAAAATATTAAGATTTAAATTAACCATGGAACAAATCACATTCTTCACAGAGTGCTTTCACTTTATTATCTTTTGGATCCTATAATAAAATGGAATACTTATTATCTCCTTTATAAAGTTGAAGAAAATGAAACTGAAATAACTCATGTTACTTCAAATTTCTCCAGAAATTATGTGTATCTAATGATCATTGTCCAAAACAACAACAGACTCTTTCATATTATTTTTCATAAAGAATGAAACAGAATATGTCAGTTAAAGAAGAAAATGGAATATATTTTCACAAATAATATTTCATCAATATTATTTAGGCTTACTACAGAAGGGAATGATTTTGTATATTTGTTAAAATGAAGATGCTAGTGCCAAATAAAAACATATTAATTCAAACCGTTCTCATGAGAAATCTGGAAACATGAGTCTTTAACTCATTAATCTCATAATTGATTTACTGTTTTAAAAAATTCTTATCCTCTTTCCAGTGAGGGTATGTATCCTAAAAACTTTTGAAAAGTATACTACTCCATTGCTTAAAACTTTTATGACACTTGAGAGCAAGAACATATTTGTGAAGGTAAATTAACAGTAATATTCCATGTTATTCCAAATGCTGATAATAAACATGCTGGTGAAAAATGTTGACTGCATTTTAAAAGATCATTTCACAGTGAAATTTTTACCTTAACAATATTTCAACCAAGTTTTGTTCTACATTAACTTTTACTTAGCTACCTAGATTTGAAGGAAGTTACTGGGGATTGAACCCAGGCCCTTCCTACTGAGCTACAATCTAATGCCTTTTTAACTTTTTTTTTTTTTTAATTTTGAGCCAGGGTCTTGCCATGTCACTAAACTGCTCAGGTTACTCTTTAGCTCTCCTTTCTCCTAGAATGCTGGAATTACAGACGTGCACTGCTCTACGGGGATTCCATATTTGTCATGTGCTTCCATATTCTTCATATGCTTTTACATTTCCAGGCCACATTTGTAGGTTTTGTGAAATAAAATTGTTTGCCTGAGAAGATTAACTATCTAAAATATGGCTTTGCATAGTTTTTGCCGTTAAAAAATGCATAAATCATTTTACATTCTTTTAAAAATCTAATAGCACAAACTTCAAAAATATATTTTGATCAGAAAGAGTAAACTACATTTTTATAAGTAGCCTGTTACATAAGAAAGCTCTGCCCGATGAAAGTGTGATAATTAAAAATTTTCTAGTGGTCATGTTAAAAAAATTAAAATATGCATGTGTACTACAATAATAATACAGATGTCAATATGTTAATGTGAAATTAATTTATACTAAAACAATAATTTCTGCTTCTGTTTTATAAGAAAATAATTTACTTTACTTCAGTTTTGAAATTTTAACTTTAATTCAGTGTAGCCTCTAAGCACATTACCAATCTCTCATAGGCACTTGTGAGTACCATAATGAATATGAAAATCAGACACAGACAAAAGAGGGGGGAAAGGAGCAAATCAGCTAGGGCTTCTCACCTGTTCTTTATAAATGAAGCCTTACTATTACCTTGTGCATGATTAACACTCTAACTCCAGACTTGAAGGTCACTGGACCTTTCTCAGATTTTTGAGTTTTCTGTTATGACCTCCTTTTTTCTGTTCTTCCTATTAGATGATGATGTTTTTGTCTGAAAAAATAACTTTGGCCTCTTGTTTCTTAATCCTTCCCACATGACTAAATGCCTCAGTTTATGTAAAAGGTACAACCCTCACTTAAAAGTCTTAAGACTAAATTTGCTAATAGAAGGGAGATTTTTTGATTACTTTGATTTTTTCAGTGCTTTATGATGTGCATGACCAAATTAAAGTCTCCTTGATTTTTTCATTTGTCTTAAATGTAATATTCTTGCAGAACATACAGATATGATACTTGTCCCATTGAGAAAGTGACTTTTTAATGGTAGGTAAATTTTGCTGAAATGTATACACCTGACATTGTGATAGATTTGAATATGGAAGAAGTCAGTATGCTCTCGTGGAGAAAATGAGATGGGAGAGAAATAATAAAACTCATAATGAATAGAGGGAAAGAGTTGCTAAAGGCTTTCTACTCTGTTCCCTTATGCTGCTTAATGGAATTTCCTATGAGACAAGAGAATATTTGACATTTGAGAGTCAGCAGAATGTTTAATGATGATTCACAACGTGATGAAATACTTTATAGTCACAGACTACTTCATCCCTGATGAAGAGATAGTATGTAAAACCTTGACGTTCAGGAATCTCCTAGTCAAAAAGGAGACACCCCTCTCAGAGGAAAGCAGAGCAAAACCTTCACAAGTAGTTTGCACACATATTCATTTCAAAAATTTGATTAATTTGTAGTGAAATAGTCATTAAAAATGTGCCTTTAAAATGTTAAACTGGGCATGGTGGACCACACCTGTATTTGAAGCAGGAGGATAAAAAAATTTAAACCTACCTTGGAGAATGTAGTGATTTAGCAGTAACTGTGTTAAAATTGAAAAAAAAAAATCCAAAATCTTGAAATGTAGCACAGTTTGAAGGCTCTGGGTTCAGTTACCAGTACTGAAAGAAAAAGGGAGCATTTTCTTTTGATCTCCTCTTAATTTAGTTCTTCGATTGTTGAGATTTCTTATGTTTTGCAGTAAAAAATATTATTCTTATTTTGATTGGGATTATGTTAAATCTGTATAATGGTTTTGAAAGTATGGCCATTTCAACTATATTGGTTTTACCTATCCAGGAAGAAGGGATACCTTTCCATTTTCTGATATTCTCTTCAATCTCCTTTTTCAGAGTGCTGTAGTTTTCACTGAAGAAGTCTTTCACTTCCTTGGTTAGGTTTACTCCTAAGTATTTAATTTTTCTTGATGCTATTGTGAAGAGTACTATTTCTTTAATTTCCCTCTAAGTGAGTTTGTTATTGGTGTACAGGAAAGCTATTAATTCTTGAGTGCTGGCTTTGTATCTTGCTACACTGCCAAATTTGGATTTGGATATTAGTTCTAGGTGTCTTTTGGTGGAGTTTTTCAGAACCTTTATGTCAAGGATCATGTCATTAGCAAATAATGATAATTTAATTCATTACTCTACCCAACCCCCTTTTATTTCTTTCTCTTGTCTTGTTGTTCTAGCTAATGTTTTAAGAAGTCTATTAACCAACACTGATGGTAAAAGATATTCTTGTCTTATTCCTGATTTTAGAGGGAAAGCTATCAAATTTTCTCCATTTAGTATGATGTCAGTTGGTTTGTCAGAGATAACTTTTATCAGGTTGAGATGACCTTTCATTTCTATTTTTTTTAGTGTTTTTATTGCAAATTAATGTTGGATTTCCTCAAATGCTTTTTCTGCATCTATCATGATGTCATGTGATTTTTGTCCTTACTTCTATTTATGTGGTATGCTACATTTAATAATTTATGTGTGTGTTCAGCCATCCTTGCATTTCTGGAATGAGTCTGTGATCATGATGTATAATCCTTTTGACAATTTGCTGCATTCTTTCTGCCAGTACCTTTTTAATTAATTAATTTTATTGTTAAATCTTAGATATGCATAGTGATCATATTCATCATAGGGAATGATATAATTTAATTCTTCTTTTTTTCCCATCTCTCTAACCTGTCTTCAACCCCTGCTTCCCTCCCAATTTTTACAAAAGCCTTGTTTCTGTATTTTCCTTCTTTTCTCCTTTTTTTTTTCTTTTCTCTTCCTTCCTTTCACATTTCCCCCTCTGTTTAAAAGTACTTAGTGATTCTCTTCCTATAGGAATGTTACTATCAATCAATTTAGTGGTTAGAAATATGGTCACAACCTAATAGTATTTGGAAATATAAGTCACTGTATTTCAGATGGGAACGTTAGCAAATGTTTCCTATTAGTGTTAGTATCATCCAAATAAAAAAATGTTAAGTGGAAACAGAAAAAAAAAGCAATTTCTTTGACATACAAAATGCATATCTTGTTTGTTATTGAAATGGAGGTGTTAAAATATATGTATAGTAATGATGTTTAGATACAGACTACAGAAATAAAGTATAAAGTAAGACTAGTAAATATGTAGGAATTCCAAAAATATATTGTAGCTTTGTTGTATGTTAATTACAACCTGATAAGCAATAAAAAAGAAATCAAGCTTCATAATGTAAAAATTTTTATCATTTCAGAATCTGGATTCTACTAAAAATTAATAGTAATCACCTTTTTTTTGTGTATGTCCAATAACTAGTTACCTTACTAAATGTTTGCATGCAGTACCCCCTTAAAAATATTTACTCAGGACACTTTTTCTGTCTCATGTATTTAAAATAAATAAAGAAAAAGAAATCTCTTAACATAATCTCTAGTTCTATCCATTCTTTGGCAAATGATAGAATTGTATTTCTCTTTATTGCTAAATAGTAATTTGTTAGGTATATATTCATTTCCTCTATCCATTCATTATGCCTAGATAGACACTAAGGCTAATTCCCTTCCTTGGCTATCGTGGACAAAGTTTTCGTGAACCTGAGAGTGCAGCTATCTCTTTGATAAATCATTTTCACTTTCTTCAAATACACACCCTACAGAGACATTTCCAGATCATGTAATAGAAATCTCTGAGACATGCATAGGAATTGCAATCAGAAATTATTATTATAAATTTAAGTATTTTGTCACATATTTTATAATTTGTTAATTATACCCAATCTAATATAATTAGAAGAAGGGGAGTTGTTAACATATTGATTCCTTTCAGTGATTGCTACAGTATTCACACAGGCAGTATATTCTTATTGTTCCTACTGTACTCTATAAGTTTCAGAGAAAATAATAATTAACTAATTTTCTTTTGTACCGGGGATCAAGCTCACAACCTGGCACTTCCCAGGCAGGTGCTAGTGCCACTGAGCTAAATCCCCAGCTAACCACTTTGATCTACCAACTACTCTCAAGAGATACATGGGTTGAGGTAGCTCTGGAGATTTTTAAATATACTTTTAACAACATTCTCTCCCTTAACACCAACTTGAGATTCACATGTTTTAGCATGCTCAGCAGGTATTCACATCACATGGCTATTTAATTGGAACATCTTGTCTTTACATCCTGTCATAGTGTTTAGGCATGTTTTAAAAAATGAATTGATATGGTATAAGTGCCTACCTGGCAGATGCGAGGTTGTGAGTTCAATCCCCGTACCAAATAAATAAATAAGCAAATAAACTGGTATGTTTTGTATTTTTTGTGTGTCAGTGTTGAAACATGTATCTACTTTAGAAATTATTTTTTCATGTTTAGTCTTTTTTGAATTAATCTTGAGGTAAAAATATGCTTTAGAGATTAGCGATAAAAGAAAGTATAAATTACATAAATCATTTAACAATTGCCTGTGCTTATCCCCCCTAATATTGCTTTTCTTTTAATTCCAATTTTGATTACTATCACATTTTAAATATAATAAATAAAATAGTAAGTCAGAATACAAACTATATAAATGTTTTTCCAGTCACCAAACCTATAAGCTTCCTTTTTGTCTCTGATTCAACATTACTTTTAAGCATTTGAGTCTGACATTCCCCCAGAATAGAAGGAAACAGTGATGAAAGCTGAAATGTTCCTTCAACGCTTAATTCTACTTGCTGTTCTTTAGGTGAACTATTGCCTTGTGGTATTTAAGAATGACATGCTATATGTTTAAATCTAAAAATTGCTCTGGCCTTGTGTCTTTTATTTTGTTGATGGAAAGCAACTTTGAGTGTAGCTGTCAAGAAAGTTAAGAGCCAAATTCAAGGCTCAATTACAAGGACTAATATTTCCAAAGTCAAGATTGCAAATATTTTGTTTTCTTTTCTTCTGCTATTGGGATAAGATACTAACATTTAATGTTTTTCTTCTTTATGTTTTCGAGGCCTTACAGTTGGAATATTCATTTGGTATCAAGGAGATATTTTTTATTAAATTGTAACATAATCTTATTAAAAGGTTCCTTAATTATGTGGTTGGGAATAACATACATTGTTTTCATACAGTAAATAGATGATTTTCAAGGCTATGTAAGGGATGTTGAAATGTACAGTTGCTAGTGAAGAATTTTCTTATGTCCTTGCCTATGTTTATTCAATGTGGAAAATTAGATTAAGCATTAGGTTTCAGGTTTAGGACAGAAATGTATCAAAAACCATAAACATCCTTATAGTGGCTTTCTTCCATTCCCAACACTTTCTTAGTTATTCTAACCCCTTAGAGAGCAAATTGGTGCCATGGAAGAATCAGCCATGTGTCTGACTGGGGTTCTGTATTATCACCCCAAACATAACTGATGTTTTTAAAAAGTCTCCTAATTCTTTTCCTTTTCAAATTTGTCATTAATATATGAGTTTTGAAACAAGAATTCTAACAGTCATCTCATCATACCATGACAGCTTGATAGAAGAGGAGAAATGGTTGGTATTTTTTATCATAAACAGATTTATATCCACTGTGAATTTTGGGCCAATGAAAAATTTAACTGAAACTATAGTCAACAAATGAAAGAATGTAGAACTTGGCAAAATGCACAAAAACTATAATTTATGAAAAATAGATGATTTATTAGTGTCTCTTTTTCCTTCCTATGCTTCTAATATGCTTACTGAAAATAGACAGAAATAAAACTATTAATTGCTAACATAAAACTGAAGAAACAAAAGTCCAGCCTGTGATTTTCACGAGTCAAGAGGAAGAAAATCAAAATTATCCATGAATTCTGAGACCTTTTGTAAAAGACAACTAATCAGAGCCAACTATGGAATAGATGTAAGAGAGCTATAAATATATTGTAAATGAAAAATCTCACACTATTTTGGGATTTTAATTTTAAAACTACTATCCTTTGGCTTGCATTTATTCTTGCCACTAATTGCACTATTAAGAACTTAATTACTTGTGATATGAGGCCATGTTCACTATTAAACAAGGGACAAGTAGTTAATTGTTGGTACAAGTATGTAATTGTAACTCACTGAGGAATTATTGACATTGTGTTCCATTTTATTTCCATAATAGCAAACTTGTGTAAACCTGTGTAGACCATCAGGAGGCAGATGTTGACAAGCGATAACTGACATGGAGAATATTTAATTAGTCAACCAATATTATTTTTCATTTCTTAGCACTGGGTTATAAATACATGCCATGCTGCAAGTGACAGTTTGTACCAGTGAGTTGAAGTCAGCAAAGAGAGGAGGAAATGAAAAAACCAGTATAAGAAGCCTTCGAGGACCGGGGATTTAGCTCAGTGGCATGAGTGCCTGCCTGGCAAGTGTGAGGTTATGAGTTTAATCCCGGTACCAAGGAAAAAAAATCCTTTGAAGTGTGTAAGAATGTCATTTTAGTACAGCATAGTTATTATCTACAAGAAAATATACTTGAGATATTCATAATTTGAAAATTAAAAAAAATATTATGAGGATTCATGTTTTCCATACTGAAAATTGAACTCAGGACCACGCTACCACTGTTTTCTTTTTATTTTGGGACAGGGTCTTGTTAAGCAAGGCAGGCTAGCTCATATTTGAAATCCTTCTGACTGACTCCTTATTAAACAAAACAAAACTAAGCAAAACAAAACAAAGCAAAACAAGCTGACAAAACATTTTAAATTCGTGATGGTGCTAGATATAGAATTACATGCATGCTAGTCAAGCACTCTGCCATATTGTCCTGCCCTGGAGTACAATGTTAGTTTAGAATAATAGACAGAGACTGCAGTAGGTTAGCTTACTTCAATAAGCATTATTTTAAAAAAAATACACAATTGCATATAAAAGAAGAATTATATTTCAAATATTTTAGTCTGGATAACTAAGCTCAAATTTTCCATAGTGTGTGCATATGGTAATAAATGAGCACTGTATTGGAAATAGATACTGGAATATTAGTAGGATGAGGAGTATAAAAATAATAAATATTAATTTTTAAAGTATATTTATTATGTCAGGCACAGTCTTAAAAAAGCTGAAACATAGAATCTTCTCAGCAAAAAAAAATGTGAATAAGTGTCATTACCACTTCTTTTTGCGAGTGTTCGTTTTTATGTTGTTTCACTTTGCAGTGCTAGGCATTAAACTCAGGACCTCGTTGTTGCTCTGTGGCCCCTTTCCCGTACCAGCCCCATCATCCCTATTTCACGGAAGAAGAAACAATCCCAGAGAAGCTGAGTAATTTACCAAAGAACACTCAGTGTGTGGCACAATCAGGTTTTAGAAACAATCAATCAGATTGCAGAGCTGGTTCTCTTAATTGTTCAAAGAACTCATGTGTAGTGATTCTCAAAGTGATCAAGGGCCGAATCTTGAGTGACGCTGAGTGTTGGGAGATAGAAATGCAACGGTTAGGGGAGAAAGAGTTACCAGTGTGCTCTCTAACCAGAGCCAAACCAAACAGCTGTCCTTTTTTAGAATGCTTTGTTTCAAGAGGAGAGGACTGGTAGCCAGAGATCTTTGGACCTGAAGATGTTTTCAGCAAGCAAACATATTTGAATGTCTGCTGTTTCTGAAGTAAGGTGTTGAACAGAATCACCTTGATATTAACTTGACCAAGGCTGACTCCCTCCCAATTACCATCTGGCCTTGAAGGAGGTGCCATTGAATAGACCGACAGCTGAAAATACTTAGCAGCTTTTATTGTTTTATCTGAGATAATTTACTCCAGCGTGAGCAAAAATAATTCTCTTTAGTGTTCCTCAAAGTGTCGTCTGTTGAACACCTGCATGTTAAGTACTTCAGGTAATTTTCAAATACATTTTCTTGGTCCTAACTCAAATTAGAAATCAGAATCCCAATAGAGAAGGCAGAAAAATCCCTTAACTTTTTGCCCAAATATTTTCATAGTGTGCTTTGCTTACTTTTTAGTATGAAAAGTTTCCATCAAGAGCACCAAGAAAGTTATATGATGAATCTCTATACACTACTAAGTAAATGATGGTAAAAAATTGAACATGTGCTATGTTGTCAGCTCTTCCTTTCTCCACGTCTGCCTCTGTTCTCCCCCCTCTCTTCCCTCCTTCAGTCTTATAAAACCCGTTGACCACACTTTTATTTTATTAAAACAAGTAATTATTTGAGTATATACTCAAATACTCATGAGCATTTTTATAGTTATATTTCCCTTTTTAACAAGAAATAGATATGACCTCTGATTGAATGTATCATAAACTGTTTAAATCCATGGTAAATTCTTTTATTTCACTCACTTCAAAAATTTTTTATGCAATAGATATTTTCATGAAACACTGGTCAGCTCTCCTATGGAGAGTGGAACATACCAGTGTGCACATGCTTTATATTTTAAAAAATCTCTTATTATACATCTCTTTTTTTTTTTTTCATTCTGAGTATAAAATTTTATTTTCTGGTCTGTGTGGCTGTGACAAAACTTTAAAAGGTTTATTTATGTATTTATTTATTTATCTTTTTATTGTTTATTGATACAAGTTAGATATGCATAATGATTGTATTTAGCATAGTACATTTGTACCTGTACATGATAGATCTTATCTCCTCTTTTTTTCCCACTCCTCTCTCCCTCTTCAACCCCATTTCCCCTCTTTATCCACGGTTTTGTTTTCATTTTATCTCTTTCTAATTTTTTGTTTTCCTTTCCCACCATTTCTCTTTCCTTTAGAAAAATGTCTTCCTATTTCACGATATTTATTGTACATTTTAGTTCCTATTTACACTTTCAGTTTCTCACACTAGAGAGGCAATCTGATATTTATGTATACTTGAGCAATGTGATATTTACATGTGTTTATTTCACTTAGGAGTATGGTCTCAAGGTGTATCCTTTTAGCTTTAAATGTCTCCAGTTTATCCTTCTTTATGGCTCAGCAGTACTCCACTGCATAAAAAAAAGCACACATCTTTTTTTCTCTCATCTTTTGATGGACATTTGAGTTATTTCCAAGATTTAGGTATTAAAAACTGTGCTGCTATACGCATGAGTTCATGTATGTGGCTTTGGTATGATGCTTTTAATTTTGGGGGAAGATACTGAGAAAAATACATGAGTCAATGGGACCTCTAGTCTTAGTTTTTTGAAGAATCTCCATACTGATTTCTGTTGTTGACACCAGTCTACACTCTCACCAACAGTGGAAAAGTATTCCTTTTTCCCCACAGCTTCTCCAGGACTTGGTTGATATTTTGATGATAGTTGTTTTTTCTAGAGTAAGATGGTATCTTGGTGTTGTTTTAATTTGCATTTCTCAAATTATAAGTGATGTTGAACTTTTTTTCATATATTTACTTGCTGTTTCTACTTCTTCTGAGATGTGCCTTTTCATCTCATTGCCCATCTATAGATTGAGTCTTTAAATTTTGGGGGTGTGATTCATTTCAATCCTTTGTATCTTATAGCTAATGGTTCTTTCTCTGAAGAACAATTGGCAAAGTTTTTCTCCACTCAGTGGTTTTCTTTTCACTTTGTTGGTGGTTACTTTTGCCATGCAAAAGCTTTTTCATAAGATGAGATCCCAGTTGTTGATTCTTTATAGTATTTCCTGTGCAGTTAGACTTTTGTTCATGAGTCTTTGCCTATACTTATGCCTTTAAAAGTTCTACCTATTTTCTTTTCTAGCAGATGTAAACATCTCTTATGGGCTACAAACCCAGAGTTTCTGAATTCTACTTCAGCTATTGAAAGAGGTAGAATGATGGAAAAGATTGATAGACACAGAGATGAATCTTCATGTGTGCATGTGTACACACAGAAACAAATCAAATTTAGTAGTTCTGATATGGAGCGAAGATATGTTTATTTCTTCATATTTATGTAAAATCTCAGATAACTATTTCAATCATTTAATAGTTTATTTTCAAAAGTAAAAACAAATGTGTCCATTAAATTTATGTTATATTATTTGTCAGGCTTAGTCATTTGTTGCCCAATCTGAGTATTATCTACTCCTACTGTTTTGTTACATGATGAAATCTTTCATTATATTGTCCCTTACTTTCAGTTAATAGAATTTTATGCCTGAAAAGCTGGCAGTTCATTATTTCCTTCCATTTTAGAAATGTTCAAGTCTCCAGTTAGATGACTCATTGGCTAAGTATCTTATTTGACTCAATTCTTTAGCCAACTAAATTCATTTTCTTCTAATATTCTATATCTGTGTATCTGGTAGACAGAATGTTTACATTCCATTCCTTTTCATTAATTATACTTTCTTTCCACATTGATACATTAATATATTTTTAGCTCATGAGTCTTAAAAATGAAATTCAGCCAAAATGAAATTCAGTGTTCATGGTCTTCATTGCCATTACATATTGCAGTCACCTCTAAGCATATGATGCGTACAGTACCAGAATTATCAGGAATTGATTATAGGATGTATTCACTCTGTAGTTTGTGAGTAGCTGAGAAACAAGTGTATTGACACATGAGTTATTTTTCATAAATGTTTCCAACTTTGTCTAAAACAGTGCTTAGCACTGAACATTGTTAAACATATTTTGAATGAATGAAGAGCTGAGTTTTCATGATGAAACAACATTTATATACCATAATATATACTATAGTACTTTCTATGTTTGTGGAAATTCTTTAGTAACTGAAACTACTTAGGTTTATTTGAATTCAAGCTGCCTTTTTTCTGTACAAATTACACTTAAGAGTTTAAAATGCTTTTTAGCCAATTATTTAAATTACCACCGTTCTGCAACAAAAGTGGATAATTTTCCTTTCTAAAAACTAAAACTGTTTCAATTATTATTTACTAACTATATAATATAAGAATAGATACATGCTAAGTTAATTAATATAACTACCATTTTATTGGATTTTCTTGTTAGGGGTCAAACCATGAAAGCAATCCTACTGTATCAGCTTTGGAAGTTTAAATTAGGGATATAATTTCTTGCTTTGTCTCATAAAGGAACATTTGTTAGGTAGTATTTAAACCCTACCAGAAGATATTTGACAGACTAAGATAAAACACAATTAAACTTTTCCTCCGAACAACAAACACAAGATTTATGACAAGTCTGCAAAGATGCTGCAATTGTAATTTTGCTTTATCCGGTTTTGTTCTGAGTATTTGTTTTTTTCCTCCCTTCAGGAATGTGCTCTAATGTAGTTACTAAGGAAACGTATCTATGATTTAATTTACTTATTTCCTGATATTTTAGTGTAGATGGCAGTGTAAGGTCATTGAAGAGGTGATGAGAACTTATTCTTCAGATATTTTTAATTAGGCAACTTTTCACTTCATTAATAAAACATTCAGAAGCACTGAGTTCCAGGATCACCCTTAGCTTTAGCATGCTCACCTTTTCTTTGTAACAATGTGTCTAATTTGTTGCATTAATTTGTGTATATTTCATGTACTCACCAGAGAAAATTTTTAATTTGATCATGACCTTATTATTCAAAGCGTGAATGTGAAGCATAACCTTT
Source organism: Dasyprocta punctata (assembly GCA_004363535.1). NCBI lineage: Eukaryota > Metazoa > Chordata > Mammalia > Rodentia > Dasyproctidae > Dasyprocta > Dasyprocta punctata. The sequence continues at coordinate 16,045 of RJWM01011308.1, read as the reverse complement.
TCTCCTCAAGTAGTGTCATGAAAGGTCACATCTGAGTAGTGCAGCAGATCAATGACTGTCACCCTGGATGAGGCTTCCACCGGCTCTGAGTGGCACCTTGTGGTTATTTATAGCATGACCAGCAAAGCCATCTATCTTTTCTGACAGCCTACAGTGTTACTAACCCAGAATCATGTTTTCCTCTAATAGTACTTGCAAAACAGCCACTCTTGCGCTCATTGTTTTATTCACCCTTTTACTAAACAAATATTTATATAGCCATGTGTAAAATATACATTCATTAGACCTGTTTAATTCCAAGGGTAGAAGTATCAACAACTTATCTCCCTACCTTCAGAAATTTTTGATATGCTCTCTTTATTGATTGGAGAAAATGTGATTAGTGTACGGACATGTATATGAAAACACAAGGATGGCAGGTGAAACATCTTATTATCTTAGAGAGGAAGATAAGTGTAAATACATTACTACAGATCAAGGAAGCTGATAATGAATACATGAAAAAGTACTGTCGCAATAGCATATGAAGAAGAAATATCTCTTCTGCTGTTTTTCTATCTAGGATATCTGCTAAGAGAGCTTCTTTATCAGAAGATCCTGGCATGAATCTTCTGCCTCATTTCATTGATCCAGATTAGATTTTATGTGTCTGCTTAAGAACTCAACTTTTATGGCCAGAAGAATGACAAGGGCATATGGTTTAAGTCAGTGCTGCCTAAGTCAATCACTTTGATATAAGATGCATAAAACTGAGATGTGACCTACCAGTGTACATTGTCATGTTGTGGAATCAGAACCTGAGCTACAGAGGGAAGGTGTCCATATACAACAGACATCTATAGAAAGGGGAAGGGAAATGAATATTTCTAACTAATCAATTGTCAAAAAGTACCACAAATTATTTTAACTATAAATAAAAAGCAATATAAAGCAGACAAGGGTATCAAGATAAAATGAACTGAGAAAGTGATAAAATAACAAAAGTAATGGCATTCACATGATACTGTATATGAGCTAAACCCTCATATCTTTAGATATCCCAACAATTCAAAACAAAGAGGAAACCAGATTCCTCCTGTTAACTCATTATTGAAAATACAGCAACTGAAAGTTAGACAGTTATATTTCTCAGTGTTGTACTTGGAACCAACAAATAAGTTCACTCACTAATAATTTGTATTCTTTCTGTATCTCAGTAAAATCTTATTAAATGTTCACTGAGTACATGTACACACACACACGCACATGCGCACACACCTTGTGTCAAAGTCTAGTTTTCCAAGCAGCAAAATTTATCTGAGAATTTCAATAAAAACCAGGTTCTCATTAAATCTTCCTATTATGTTCCAAGCCAAATGATCCTTAACTGCCACGTACAAAGAAAAACTATAGACTAATCAAATACGATCCATAGATCTGGGTCTTATAGAAGTTTGTTTTCATTTAAAAAATACGAACGAAAGGCAAAGGAAATGTTCCTTTTGTGAGAAGCAGTAAGAGTGCTTAATGAGTTTCAGTTTCAGTTTAAAATAGATATTGAGGAAAAGCTAAGAAGAAGCCTATAAAACTAATACCTCAAAGTGAAAGAATATTTCTTTTCTGTCAGCCGAGGACTTAATTAGCTAAAAGAATTTGTAGGCAAACCCAAAGACAGACTGTGGTTCTCTACAGCATAGCCTGAAGCAGGTTACATGCTAGGGAAAGAAAAGTCACATCTAGTTTTGACCAAGTGAATGATTTTACCCAGATTTAGTCAAGAAAATGTTATGTGCTTCGGTTTGTTTATTAGGCAATAGTTAAGCTATAGTTGAAGACAGTCGGGAATTCTATTTCTTAAAACATTCCATTAGTCTACCACTTCTATAGAAAGCAGTTTAACATCAGAGTTGATCACATAAAATCAAAATTTAAGGCACAGCATTCGATGTAATAGGTGTAAAAATTAAATCGTGTACTATCCCCACAGAACATTGCTTTCTATTCTTGACACCATAGCTATGTAGTTAGCCATGATTAATTTGGTAGCGAATTAGGAAGATAAATAGTTACAAGCGGACATACTGAGAGCGGTACCAAAGGAAACCTCTCTGCATGCCCATGTTCAAACCTAGCCAATCTACAGAGAAAACACTCACATGAGAGTTAAGGGAAGTAACCTTCCCATGATTTTGATAAAAGCAAAATTCTGAAGAACTCATGTGGTCATAAAGGTACTGATATCCTTCTGCAAAGGACAGATGTTTCTGCTCCTGTGAATGACCCTGTTTTGCCCATTACACACAGCAGTTTCCTTAAGGCTCAGCACTTGAGGAATTGAATGCTTACACCTTGCGCTGCATCTTAGTGTTTAGAAGAATTAGAATGAATTACCAGCTTATCCAATTACTGAGTTTTACAGTTAAAATGGTTTTCCTATTGGAGGACAATATGTTTGAAAATTTTACGACCGTAGCTCTCTGTGTCCTTGCAAACAAAAAAATGGTTATCTTTTATTCCAATAAGAATAGAAGTACATAATTATAAAGAGCTCTCTATGATTTTCTCTCCATGCATGTGTTCAATGGCATCAATAAAATTGTGCTACAAACTGGGCAGCCAATTTCTTCATGGCATTTGCAGTGGAGGAAGTATATTTATAAATACTGAAGAATATGTAATTGCATGTTGATAAAAATTATGCTGGAAGACTTTTGGAGTAAGAACAAGAATCTAAAACCTTAGTTCTGTAGAAAGCTGTTTTAGTGATTGGACAAGTAACAGTTTTGCAATACAATCAATATGTAATGTATAGTATTGGCAGCGAATCACATCAAAATAAGAGAGAAACACTAGAGCTAATTCAAAAAAGCAAAAATGTAAAATAAAGTCAAAGAACATCTAAATTTATTTCCAACATATCAACCTACATGTTAATTCTGTAAAGATTTTTAGTTGTTAAATTATACTGCTACTCAATAAATAGACAAATAATTTACAATGCAACTAAAATGTAACTGTATGCATACACAAATAATTTAGTTTATGTATTTTATATATAATGTAGTTCTGCTATACTTGCCTATGGTAACTAATTAATAAAACCATTTTTATTGGTTAGTTTGGTTTTAAGTGTTTAATCTGATATAGTTTTGTATAATGCAAGAATTCAGTTTTATTTTCCTCAAGATAGATTACCAGTACTTTTTATGCTAGCAAATTTTATTAAATAATTAATCATTTTCACAAAATTGAACCATCTGAGTTTCATACATATATATGTATACATAAATTCTCACATATATGGATATGTGCATATATTCTATTGTATTTATACAAATTGCTTATCTACCAATGCAAAATTAATGTTATTACAATATTTCTTGCAGAATTTTCTCGAATCTGTTTTTGTTTTCTATTATTGGGTAGTGTCTATCATTTATTTTTCATACAAACTGCTTTTTTATATTTGTGTTATAAAATTACCCCTAACAGTCTTATATTTTTCTTCATGATTCGTTAGTGTTAAAAATGTTTTGTATATACATTGTAGTATTTCTAGCATTTAGTTTTCCAGAATATTCACTTTGGGTCATATCTTTATCAGTATATGCACTCAGTTGTTTATTAGAAATCCAGTTTATTAACACCAGAATTCTCTTTGGAATTTTATTTGAATCTCGAAGGTCATTTCTCCCCTTGAACAATACTGGATCACTGGTTTTGTTTAGTATTTCTCTGAATTTTTCTCTCTCCAGATACTGAGTTATAGTAGCTGGATTTTTATTGGTCAGTGTTGGCTCCTTGGAGCTCAGGAATGGCTAATGCAGTTTTCTAGTGTTTGCGATATGAACAGTTTAAACCATCCCCAAGTCTCAGTGGTTTTAAAACAAATATGGGTTCTCAGTCCTGAAGCACGTTGGATGCTGTGCCTCTTCACAGAGCAGCTCTGGCTCACTAGAGGACTCCTCCCATGCTGAACTCAGAAGCAGAGCTTTGAACCAGCCAACATCTTCCTGGGGTGGGAGTCTTTCTTGGTTCTTACTAAGGAGGACCTAGATGATGGTGTACATGTTTATCTACTCGGTTTTCTCCATGATCCTTGTCCTCGTGACATCACACTAAACTATTCATCAGATTCACTCGGGAGAAATAAAAACTGGAGTTGGTAATAAGGGCAAATTATATGATCCAAAAATTTACTCAGTATAATCACTTTCGGCACAGATTTGAAATGGTAGTTCATTTTTCATAAGAGTAGAATTATTTTATTATTCACAAACAAACCAATGCCCTAACTTTACATATGCACTTCAACATTATTTGATATGGACTTTGACAAAGGAAATGTGGCAAATAATATTATAATATTAAAATATAATAAAAAGTGTATTACTATGTCAGTATTATAAATATGCATGATTTTATTCAATTTATAGACATGATTATTATATAAAGAAAAATACAAGGAAGAAAATTAGTGTTGGTCGTATATGTAACTCGATAGATGTAAACAAAAACCCCCAACATAAATGGGAGTTATTCTTTTTTTCTAAACAATTTAAAACTAAATGCATAAAGACTTAGACAAAACTTTGAGGAATAATTACCTGTCAGATACATGTATATATTTAGATATTTTGAAATAAGTTCATAATATAATAGATTATATACTTAGTTCATGACTATAAAATCTATAACTATTCAGTAAATATTCCAAGTATGAAATTATCCATAAAAGATCTCTGACACTACATCATAGTAAAACATGAGAATGATTGTGAAAACTTTTGCTAATGTGCATATTTACTATTAACTTGATATATTACTATAAAAGAGCATAGCATGATATGTTAAATGGGCCTTTAAAATATATAACAAAGATATATTAAGTGTAACTAACGGTTAAATCAACTAAATTTGTGAAAAAGTTTTACATATATGCACACCATTAATGGTTCCACAGGATTTGTTTTTTAAAACAAAGTGCAGGTAATGACATGGCTGTAGGTTTTAGGTCATTTTGAAATCGCATTACTAACTAAAAATGCAATGATGCATTATTAGCCTTGGGTCACACATGCTGTTGGTGTCAATTTACTTCACTGGCATAAATTTCTTCCTAAATTGTCTGGTCAGTTTCTGGAACACGCAGTAGTGTATCCAGTGTAGTTTTCTCTTAATTAGGAACATTAGAAATAGGAGATTATTAAGTTTATGAGAGTATGTATAGCAATTATCTAACTCCAAATAGGAACTGAAACTCAAATCTTTGTTTTCTTTTTCCTAAATAATGATTGTTAGTTGAGTAATTTGGTATTGTTTAAAAGCATTAAACAGATTTGATCAACTGCATTTATGTCTTAAACAATGATACATATTTTAACATATTACATTGTTGTTAAAATAATACATTTTAATAATGCAGTTTTATTAGTTAAAAACATCTTTGAACGCTTCTTTCTGTTTTTACAATACCTTTCTGTACTATTTATACTTTGTATCTACATATTTTATATGTACATATACATTCATACATTCTGTGCTTCTTTTCCAGTTTCTCCCTCAAATATGTTAATTCCTGAGTTCAGTGACCACCAAGTCTTATTTAATGCTGTTAGATCTGAATTCAAAATTCACTAGGTGATATTTGCCTATTGTAGGTGTACTGAAAATGTTGGTTGAATGAAGAAATTTAATAATTTACTTTAAACAGTCCAGAATATAATTTTGTCAGTTTAATGGTTCATAAGCTCAAGAAATCAGTATTTCAGAAAAATGATTATAAATGTTAAAATTCCATATGTCTTTAAAGATAAATTTTATAATCAATAGGTCATGAAGAAATTTTTGAAAAGAATTAATGTTACAAAGTTATTTTATCAGCTTTAGACATGTTTTCATGGCTTAGCATTCTATGTAAAAAAAAGAAAACAAAAATAGCTTTAAATTTTCCCCAAGCTATGCTTCAAGTTTTCAAGAATACTATTTAGCTGTCAGTTTTAGAATATATCACCTCACTTTCTGTTTCACTTTCCTGCAGAATGGGATAAAAAAGTGACAGATATCAGTGTTTTAAAGTTGATTTTGTGAAAACATAAATAACAAAAACTGCAGGTATATTTTATTTTTAATACTATAACAGATCTTTAAAGGTTACATGTGTGTATCTCGACATCCTTTAGTCAATAAATAACAAATATTTGCGGTGTTCACCTCAGTTTACAAAGCACTAGTACATGATTTATTCTGTTTGATTTTTATGAGTGAGTAAGATGTTCACATAATTACCTTTCTTCTACAGAGAAGAAAGCAAAATCTCAGAGAAAATTAGTGACGTTCCCAACGCCAGAGTTGAAATCCAAAGCCACATGTGAATTCAAATCCCTCATTCTTCCCATGACATGAAGCTAATATTTTGTTTTGTTTTTTTTAATTGTGGAAACCTGTTTTGTAATTATAAAAAACTCTTGGCCCTGAGTAACTGTTCTGCATAGGTGTCTGGATGAGAGTTTATCAATATCAATGGCAAGAAAGCTAGGAAAAATTGCAATTTAATCATAAAATCTATTCACATTACATCTGTGGTACCAAAGACTGCCAAAAAATATACTTTTCTAGAAATTGTTCTTCCATCACTAGAGTATAAAACACTGTGTGAAAACAGGACCTTATGTTGTCATATCCTACTATGCACATGGATATCAAAGTTAGTTTTATGAAAGATGGAATTTTGAAAACTAAAGAGTTTTTCTCTATTTCTGTATGACTATACACACATGAATATACTGGTGATGGTAATTTTCCCATTTATCATATTCTTTGCAAGCTGGTGGTAACACACGTATATAACAGGAAATTTTCTCATCATGCATTGCTAAAGGTTGTTGTGATGAAGGTTCAGTGCAGATAAATTTGACTCTGAAGTTATTACTCCAGAAATCCCTTCAAATAAAAGGAGTGGCACGCATATCCCCTTCTTTGACCATGATATACTCAAATCTACAATTTCTTTTTTTTGGTGTGTGTGTGTGTGTGGCACCAGGGACTGAACTCACAGCTTCACACCTGCCAGACAGGCGCTTAAGCCACTGAGCCAAACTCCCAACCCTAGTTTTTTGAGGCAGGGTCGCACTATGTAGCTCAGGCTGGCCTTGTGCTGGTGTTGTAGCCCAAGCCGGCCTCGAACTCACAATGCTCCACCCACCTCAGCCTCCTGAGTGCTGGGATTAAAGGCGTGCACCACCACACCCGGCTCAAAACTACACTTTCTATGCTGATATATACTTATATCCTATAAAATGAAGAGGCAAATAAGTAAAAAAAAAAAAAAAAGATGATTCTGTGTAGTTACTTCATTAAGAGAAATTAGCGAGCACTTTTGAAGGCAAATATAACATTGCAATTTCTCTGTGTCATCCAGACAATTCAATATTTTTTAAAAATAGATCATGTGCTCTTTAGAGCATGAGTCACAAGGAACATTTTTGATCTAGCACCAATTATATTGTTTAGATTCTTCCTGATAACAAGACCTCCACAGTGTTCCCAGGTCCCAGAGCAAAGTACTGCAGAACTCAGTTTGTGTTGGAGGAAGTGGCCACCCCCTGCAAAGCAGTGACTGCTGGTTGTCCTTGGAAAACTGTTACCACACGAGGATTCATTCTGTTAGCAACATGAAAAGGCATCTCCACCTATTTCATATTGCTCATCTCAGAGGTGCAGGTTGAGCTTTTAGATTGATGCCATTTAGAAGTAAGGATGATCTTATTCTAAAAGTAGTGGAGAATGCTCAGAATCAACCTAATATATGGAAGGTTAAACACAGAAGAAAAATAAGAGAGGAATCATGTCATGGTAATAAACCTTCTGCTGATCCTGAGAAAGAAGCACTGTTTTAGAGTCTTGAAGTTTTCTAGCCAAGATATGCTTCTTGCTTTCAGAACCTGACTCTATTTAAGGACGGAGTCCATCCAGTATCACATGATTTTTCAAAGCCCTTCTGAAAATTTGATTGTAATTTTCCAGGCACTTCTTTCTAGGTCTGCCTGAAGCTCAGTGTGCAAGGCTGACCCACTTCTGATCAGTGAAAAATTAGAGGAAGTTTGCTGGAGCGGGGCCCTTTGTGTCTGGGAAAAAGTGCTTTCCTGGCACAATGGACAGCTCAGGCCGCTTTCTCATGTTATTTCTAGAACTATGGAAGCCGCAGAGGGACACTGGCCTGACAACTATTAGGTTAAAAGACCAAGTTCCAAAATTAACCCAGTAAAAAGTAGCAAGGGACTAACCCTTGATGGCACTGTTGAGGTGCTATTACATGATCTTTTCCCTATCTCCAGCCATTTTCTTCTGTCGGCTATTAACGTCTTTCTTGCTTAGGCCATGTAGTTCTCTTCACTATTGCTTACACCCAAGAACATTCTAACCTAATAAACTTGCTCTTTTATCTGCAAGTAAGTGAAAAGTGAAGTAAGTGAAAGGTAAGTGAAATAATTAGAGCTAATCGTTTTTGTTTATCACACCAAGTTAATTAATTTGAAAACTGTATTTGCATTTTATTTTTCATTACTCTGTGTGTGTGTATGTGTCTGTACATCTGTGTATGTGCTTCTCTGAATGTCTTGTGATTTTTATCAATATTTCTTGAAATGTCTTTGCTAATGACTTTTGCTATGGTTATCATTCAAACCTCTTAAAGAAGTAGAGATTTTAGGTTTTAGTTAATTTAAGCAATGGAGTAGGAGGAGGTAAATTATGATTGTCAATTACTTTTTTAGAGAGAGAACATTTGTAATTAGATCTACAATTAACTTTGAATAATTCAACAGTGTGCTGTGCTGTTGAAATGAATTTAACAACACAGATGTTTTAAATGACAATATATAGTTATTCATAATAACCCCTTTGTAAAATCTCATGATCATGTAAGGTCATTTAGAGAGAATTATGAGTTTATGCATAATAAGTCAACGTTTTTCAATTTAAGAGAATGAATACAGCATGATTTTTATCACCTCATCTTTCCTTGCAGCTAATTATATACACGAGTCCTGTAGAATGTAGATTCATGTTTGTTTCACATATTATCTATATTGATAATAGTAATAATCAGCTTCTATAGAAAATATTATGTGCTTTGCATATCAATTCTTTTACTTGTAACAAATACCCTCAGAAATAGTTATTATTATCACATCTTTTCAAATGAGAGAACAAAGGCACAGAGAGGCAAAGTGATTTGCCAAATGCAAGACAGCCAATAGTTTGAAACAATTGAAACCCAAGATATCTGTTGGACGATTATCCTCTGATAGCTGTAGCATGCCCACAGTTCATCTCATAAAAATTAGGTAAACATAAATTCCCATGAAGATCTGATTCTAATCATAGTTAATGCTGACTAAGATTTATGTTTATGGAGTGTGTGCTGTTAAGTGATTGAATGTGTGATCCCATTTAATCTTCATAGTAATCCTCTTAATTAGGTATTATTAGTATTCAATTTTATAGGTGAGTAAAATAAGGTTCAGAACAGCTTACACATGAATGACACAGAGACATTTTATGCTGTATCATATCTGCTTACAGAATATGCTCTTGACCAACTCTTCCTAATAAAATGAGTAGCCTATCATATTCTCCGCAATACACACACACTGTTTTGCCTTCTTTCATGTCTAAATTACCTATGTCATATTCTTCCTATGAATAAACTAACTGAAATGCATGTGTCTTGGTTATTTTTCTCTTGTTGTTGAGACAAAACACCTGATACCCATAATTAGGGAAGGAAAGGTTTGTTTATTATAGTTCTTGGAGGTTTCAGTCCATACTCAGCTGGCTGCAAGGCAGAGTGGCATGGCTGAGGGCTAAGTGTTCATGGCAGCCACAAACAGCAAAGCGTGATCCCAGCAAGAGACAAAAGACACGCCTTCTTCCCATCCTTACACTGTATGCCAGCTCCACCCCTGGGCCAGTGTAGCACTCACATGACTAATCCCAGCTCCAGACAACAAACCAATCACGAATGCCAGACTCACTTGCGTCCATGATTACATGAGACTTGAGGGACCATCCAAACACTCTCTAACAGCATGTATTTAAGTAAAATGACTATTGGATTATTCACTCTGTAGTTCATGGCATTGTATAATAAGTCAGTGAAGTTACCAAAAATGAATGACCCATAACGATATTTCAGTTTAACTGGGAATGACAGAGGATATTTGCACCTTAAGAAGTAACGTTTGGTGGAGTTCTTTATGTGACAAACTGAGAGTTCAAGTAACATCAGTGTCATCAAATGAATAGTCCTTTCTTCATGGCAATACTTTTGGGGATTAGTCTCCTAGTTTGCAATAATAAAACAATATTTACAAATCATTGGAAAATATTTGCCTTCTGAGGAGATGTAAAAATGAGGCAAACTTGCAATTTTCTGGGCTTAAAATGATTAACATGAGCCAAGCATGGTGGTGCACTCCTTTGATCCCAGCACTTGAAAATCTGAGGCAGGGAGGATCACTACAATTTCAAAGTCAACCTGGGCTACATAGCAAGATCATATCTCAGAAAACAAAGCAAAACAAAAGAAAAAATTGACATATAAAAATATTCTGTCCACTTTTGAAACAGATGCTGTTCTAATAAATTAATGAATTAAAATAGCCCATCTTCAGTATTGGGAATTTTTACTCATCAGCCTGATTTAATTATATATGCATTAATATTTTCAATTTAGCTTATACTATTTAATGTAGTTACATTTAATTGGGAATGCAAATCTTCAAATGTGATAATAAGATTGAAACATATGATGTATAACAATAACACTACTAGCAATTTTATAAGAAAGCAATATTTCATTTAGATTTAATAAAACTTAGTAACTTACTTAATGTTATAGTGTTTTAGTGTCTAGTGAAAATGTCCTTTTGTTTGGTGAGAAGTGGATTCAAATACATAGTGATGCAGTTTTTATGCTTGCACCTGGTAATGGATAGAATTAAACTACTACTGTCATACATCATTGAATGTGAAACATTATATTTTTATCAAGATATTTGGGTATTATAATGGAAGTCAGTCTAGAGGATTTGTCTTTGAGAAGTTACAAGACCTTGTAAGATGGAAAGAGAACTCAGTTTCAGCAAAGAATGAGCATAGTAGAGATATCTGAAAGCTGAAAGAAGAAGCAACACTAAATCTGAAACAGAGGGGAAAAACGGGTTAATTCCAAGAGCAATAAAGAAAAAAAGAATGACAAGAGAATAGTCAGGAGACAGTGCAAAGAGAAACAAGAGACTAGGAAGAGGACTGAAGAGCTGGAATTCAGAGACACAAAAGGACTAGGGAAAACCCGTATGATGATAATGCTTCCTCATAATGGTCAAGTTGCAGTTTACAGTTTCATAGTTAAAAGTAGGACTTAAGCCTTTTTTGGGGTTTGGGGGGAGGCATGAGGCTGTACAGTTTTTTGCTGATCTGAGTCTTTCTTTCCTGATGGAGTCACAGCATCCTAAGTAAACATCACTAAACAGAACTAATAAAAAACATATACATTTATAGCATTCATGTTCATCTACTTTGTGCAGACATAGTAAATTAAAGATAAGACAATATAGTTAAAATGAGGAGATCTAAAACTAGGAAAATGAGTAAGTATGCATGAAACCCTTGAAAGTTGCAAAAAATATTACAACATTTTCAAACAGTTGATCTCAGAAGTGATGAAGTCTTACCTTTGATTATATGATGCCTTACGTTCAAGGATATATAGCTTATGAATTGTTCTTTATGAATTTAATACTATGTAGTAAAATATCATGATAAAAATCTTTATAAGGAAACATACATTTTTAAAACTATTTCAAACCACAGTTGCAGTAGGATATAAGAAGGTAATTAGCATATTTTTTTGCATCTACTATGTACCAGACAGCGTGCTTCATACATATGGTCCCTTTTAACAGAACTGGCATGTATTTGCCAATCTTGTATTTAGACAGTCTCTACAACCAACAACTGCTTTTCTCTGTGCTTTCAGCATATAGTACTTGTGCAGTGGAAAAAGCAACATGCTATGTTTTGTGATTTCTTTTCCTTAAAAACTTTATACCATTCATCACTTCCACCACTTAGAAATCTTCCCACCTGTTCTAATTTGATTGGTTATATTTTCTGCTCTCTGTTGAAAACATAGTGTGTCAAGATGACATGAACTCCTAAGAAAAAAGAATGTGAATGTACACGCAGACTTGATTTTTCCTTAGGATGACATGGAAACTTATTCTGGGAGAATCTTGGTAACATTTCCTGCTCAGAATTAACTAGTGCTGATGTCAAATCTTCAGGGTCTAAAATTTGAGACCTGGGTAATTTCAAATCTAAATTAAAAATGTAGCCAGTAGGTTATGCCAACTCTGAGTCCATTAAACACATGATCATTCTCCCTTACAAAAGATTAGAGCTATGGTATTTCAATTCTGTTTTCTTTTCAACTGTAGCCATCTAAATAATTTCATTAAAATAAATACATGCATATTAAATAGTGAGTTTGCATTTTATGTTTTTTCTTTTCAGGAATTGAACTCACGACCTTATGCTTGTCAGACAGGTTCTGTGCCCCTGAGCCATATCCTAGGACCTTCTATTTTATGTCTTAAAATTATCATAGATGATCAAAATAAAAATCCTATTCATTAGACTCATCAACATATCTATAGTTCGATATGTTTTTATCATACGTTTTCAGTTTAATCAGTATTATCTTGAATAAATAGGAAAGGTCTGTTTGTAATATTGACTATATGTAACTTTTCAACATTTTGATTCATCAGATATTAAGTACACAATTTACTCTGTATTCTTTTTACAGTTCATACTCTTGTACACTGCTTTAGATCACGATGTTACATGAAACAAATGAGTCTATTAGATTTTCTAATTTTCTTTTTTTATTTTTATCTATTGAAAGTATGCCTTGCTGCAGATTCTATTACATGAACCATCAGAAATAAGAGCCATGTTCTACACTGGAGACAGGCTTTATGGACTATGTGTTGTGGACTATGTGCTTTCAAATGCAGATCTCATAATCAGATATAGATAGATCACAATTTGACAAGAGTGAACCATATGTTTGTGAGTTGATAAAATTTAGTCATTATGGTAAAAATATCCATAGATTATCTCTTCTTAGTTTTATATTCATATAGTGAGTGTATTTGTTGTCATATTTGATTTCTAAAAAGTCAGATGCTAAATGAAATTAAATGAATGAATAATTCATTTGGATCTTAGAGTAGTTGATGCACTGTACATGTTTATTATTAGCATACCCGTATCAAGATTAAAGAATTAAGGATTTTATGTCATTTATTAAAATGGTAATGGCAATGTTTGATAATGGTCAAATTGTACACACATATAGAGACCCGTGTATCTTTAGAAAATTCCAAGCCAGACATATTTCTTTTGTGGGTATTAAACTAACCAAAATTTGCTTTTTTCTTTCTACATTGTGAAATAAGCTTTACTATGCTACAAGGAAAAGTCAAACTGTGCATTTAAATAAAGATATTAATAACTCAAGCTAGGACTTTCTTCAAAAAGCTGTTAAGTGGCTTTAGATTATTTTTTGTAGGTATGAGTGTGAATCGAATTGATAATGATAATACAGAGTGGTTTTTGAAGGGTTCATCTTTTGTCACTTAGCACATTGGATAGAGCAAATTACTACTTTGTAAAGTGAATCCTAATACGTGCACTTTTCAAGACGTACTGATAGAATTTTTATAGCGATATACAAGTTTAGTTTCTGTATGCATCTACTAGTACCATTGATTCTAATAGTTTTAAATGTTAAAGTATAATAGCTCTAGTTTGCTATATATATATATATATATATATATATATATATATATATATACCAATACAGTGAAAAATATGCATTCACTATTATATTTCTCAATAATGTTATATGTAGTTGTAAGTAAGACTGGGAAAAAATCATTTTTATGGTCTGTTTTTGTCTTGTCAATTTTGACTGTGGGCCTGTTTTTGGCATTTTACCAAAATATTGACCAAGATTATCTTCAAAAGTTTTCGTGTAAGTAATAAAAAATCATTTTCTCTGACCTAAAATCTCTGAATTTTAAAGTGAGTTTAAATAAACAGTCACAGTTTAGTATTTCATATTATATGTGAAACTATAATTGTCACTTTAATTGCCTAAGTAAATCAAACAAAACTTTAAAGTGTAGAGAACAGACCACAAAGCGTTTCTGGTTAATAGCCACATATTGGTGTTTAAATGTAGTAAATGTAACTAGGAATAGAGTATAAAGCACAATGAAATAAAACATTGATATTTATTTTATTCTCTGAAATGATTCAATACTTAATTGAATTAGCAATATCTAGGTTAATTATTTTAAAATATAAATGTTGTAAATGCTTGGGCTTTACATATATTCCTCTCCTATTATTTTTATTTTTTTTTTTTTTTTGCGGTACCGGGGATTGAACTCACAGCTTCGCGCCTGCCAGAGCAGGCGCTTAAGCCACTGAGCCAAACTCCCAGCCCTGGTTTTTTGAGGCACGGTCACACTGTGTAAGTCAGGCCGGCCTTGCACTCGCGTTGTAGCCCAAGCCGGCCTCGAACTCACAATGCTCCTCCTACCTCAGCCCGAGCGCTGGGATTAAAGGCGTGCGCCACCACGCCCGGCTCTCTCCTATTATTTTCTAAGTTTGAGAAAATTCTAAGTTTAAGACAGGCATAAAAGGTTAATATAAAATGTTCTTAATTGGAAAAGAAAGATTTTTAAAGATGGAAAGTTTCTCAAAAACTAAAAATAGAACTCATGTATGATCCAGTCATCCCACAATTGAATATACATAGAAAGAAAATTAAATCATCATGTCAAAAAGATACTTGCACTCTCAGGCTTACTGCAGAGATATTTATAATTCATGAAGTAATATTTATAAGTCCATTAACAGTTTAAGAATATGGAATACTATTCAGCTATAATGAAGCATAAAATTCTGTCATTTGCAATGACATGAGTAGACCTGAAAGGCATTATAGTAAGTAAAATGAGTCAGGCACAGAGTGAGAAACATTACATGATGTAATTCATAAGGAGAATCTAAAAACATATGGTATCATAGAAATGAAATATCTTATATTGGTTATCAGAGAGTGAGGAGAATAAGAAGAAAAATAAAAGGAGAGAAGTTAGACAGTGTGTACAGTGTGAATATGTGATGGAAGAAATAAATTCTGTTGTTTTATAAAACAGCAGTGTGAATACAATTTACAACAATGCATTATGTATCTTAACATACAAGAGAAATTTAAATGTACTCACCGTTAATAATGTGAAAAGTTTAAGGTAATGGATATGCTAATTACCCTGAGTTGATCACTGTTCCATATATACATAAGTCAAAACATCTTATGGTACTTCATAAATATGCATAAATATGAATCAGCCAAACATTATTAAAAAATGAACATATTTACACGTAACTGCCTATGTCCATTATCAGCAACTACAATGTCAGACAATCAACAAAACAAAATAGCTATAGTATGCAATGTAATTATTTTCTAAAAAATATGTGCTATGTTTCTAATTTCAATGAGGATAAAAGTTACATAATGCAACATAATTCTGAAGAACAATGAATTAATTCAGATATTGATCCAAAATATTTTTTCTTTTGCTCTTTTACTTAGTCATCTGGTAATAGGAGGACACTCATATGGAACTTTGGAGCTACACTGCTAAGGTTCCAGTTCTTTTACCTGATTGCTATGAAAATTTGGGCAAGTTATTTTACATCTGTTGCCTCAGTTTTCTCAGATGTGAAAAGGGATAATAACAGAGATATCTTTATAAGGCTTTTATAAAGACTAGACCTGTTAAAATAAACTGCTTTGCAAACTGGCAAATAAAATATAATATATATGATAGATATTTTAATGTTAAAGTAAAAACACTGTATGCCAGCTTTCAGGCCTATCAAAGACTTTCAGATCTACAAAATGATGAAATTGATA